>JAJAGP010000206.1:5265-192765 GCA_025084515.1 Ancistrus triradiatus | reverse complement strand
TATCTAATGACTTTGAACTCCACCTATCTATAGCCAGATTGATTGTGTACAAATGAAGGAAATTCAAATCAAATCAAATCTAGCAACTATCACTTCAAAAGCAAGGTGTGTATTCAATAGTCAAATAAAGGTCTCTCTCATGTTGGCTAATATTGATGTTCATGAGTCCATCATCAAGGGAGCACTATAAACTCAATGGTGTACATGGCATGGTTACAACGTAAAAGCTACTGCTTTCCAGAAAGAACATTGTTGCCCATCTGCAGTTTGCTAAAGATCATGTGGACAAGCCAGAGGGCTATTGAAAAAAAACTTGCACAAATGACACTAAAATAGAGCTTTTTGGTTTAAATGAGGAACCTTATATATGGAGTAAAAAAAACACTGACTAAGAACCTTTTCTGTGAAACATGGAGGTGGTAGTATCAAGGTTTGGACCTGTTTTGCTGCATCTTGACAGCTTGCCATTACTGATAGAACAATGAGTTCTGAAGTATATCAGCAAATTCTGAAGGAAATGTCTGGATATCTTTTTTGTGGACTGAATCTCATATGAATGTTGATCATGTAGCAAGACAGTGAAAGAAGAATAAAGTTAAGATTTTGGAATGGCCATGTCATAGTCCTGACCTTTACCCAATACAAATATTATAGAAAAATTTAATATGAGGAAACAATGCCTCCATGCGAATGTGCAGGACTGATCGTTGTTACTGCACAAGGGTGTCACACTAGAAACTGAGAGGAAAGGTTTAAATACTTTGCCACTCACAGATATGTAACACTGGATCATTTCCCTCAATAAATAAATGATCATGTATAATATGTCTGTCTCACTGTTTAATTTGGTCTCTTTTTCTATTTTTAGAACTTGTGTGAACATCTGATGATGGTTTAGTTTATATTGATGTAAAAATATAGAAAATTCTAAAGGGTTCACAAACTAACAATCACCAATTTGTGTGTGGCAATAATTATTGAGTTAAATAACTATGTTGCCTAGGTTACTAGGATCAACTGATTGAAATGATTGTAAGTAGGACATACAATGTATGTCTACATGGTATCTTGTTATGACCATTCCTATAAATGTGTTTCTTACATAGATAATAAAACAGTGCATTTACTAAGTTGTGTTTTTAACTTGTTTTTGACTAGCTATGAAATCTTGGTTTAATCACATTTCTGTTTATTGGTTAATTTAAGTGTGTAATTTTAAGAAATTACAAGTGTTGGTCATATCAGTAAAAAACAGTACCATGTACCAAATTGAGATTCTTTCAATTCTTTGAGTCAAAAAGTATATATAGATGGACTGATTGTAGGTGGTAATGTATAGAGAACTATTGGTTGAAATGATACTGATCTTGAAGTGATGTTTAAAGTAGATATCTAAATCCCCAACTTTGACTTTTATTTTGTTATTTGGCTCTGATAATCTCTCAACATCTTTGATATGTGCTATTGTTCAGTGGGTTGCCGCATCACTGACCATGTTTTCATAAAGAGGTTTGATTACACTGCAGCAAAATATACAATATATGACTATCCTGTGAAACCATATAGTGTAATAGATTGCCCACTAAGAAATGGATTAAAACTAGATCAGTCTGCTTCTTCTGAACGTGGTTAGATATTCTCATGGCCTCACCACTCACCCTGCTCACCAATGATTTCATGCTTTCCATGACTCATCTGCATGTAATTAATACCATTTTGCAAGCTTGAATCACTTTGTCATTATATGGGTTAAGGAAACAATCAACTATTTTACATGCATAAACTATTAAGGGCTGAGTGAAATTGGGTGCTTGTGAAATTCTAAAGTTCATAACATGTGGTGCTGCTTCTGTATTTCAGTCACGTCCTTAGATAATGTCGCTATGCAGTCACAATCCTAGTGGCAAATTAGACCCGTGGAGTGAGGAGGAAAATGTCTTTCTTTATCCTCCTGATGCATAGTGCAATGCTTTGCATTTCAATTAATCTGCTCTAAACAAACTTGGTTAGCTCACAGTAAGGGATAATCCACCATTTTGTGCTACCATGCACATTCCATTTGTAGCAAATATCAACATTGCCTAACAAAAATATTCATTACATAACTCCTCCGAGTAAGCTATATAGGCCTTAAGCCAAGTCAGATTTGAAAACATTTTTATTTATGGTTATTTTAAATGATGGCAAGCCTTCCTGTCCCAGATGCAGCAAACCAGGGCCAAATCTTGATTCTACCACCACCATACTTCACAGTTTTTGTTTAAACCAAAATGCTCTATTTTGGACTCATCCATTTACATTTACATTACATTTACAGTATTTAGCAGATGCCCTTATCCAGAGCGACTTACAACTGATACAGTCTTACAATCCAGGCAATTGTGGGTTAAGGGCCTTGCTCAAAGACCCAACAGTGGCAGCTTGGCAGAGGTGAAATTTGGACCCTGGACCTTCTGGTCCATAGTCCAGTACCACAGTACCTATCCATGTTATAGTTCGCAATATTAAAAACCAGGCAAACCACGAAAATAAAAATATAAAGGTTTTTTAGGACCCAAATGCAGTTAGTTCCAGATGGAAATGGTGAACCAAACTATAAATAAATAAGAGAAACCAACTACACAACGGAAAGCAAGCAAATAAAACAACAAAGAAAACTGCTTCAGTGCCTGAGGATAAAACCCTGGGCAGATGCATGGGTAGACACTGTTTAAACCCAACACGCCACTGAGTCACTGAAGAAACAAACAGAAAAACCCAAACAATAACATACGCCGTAAGCATACAGTGCCCCTATGCAGAGGAACGCTTTCAGCATGGCTCAGCAACAGAATAAGCATACACGGAGCGCGAGATGGACACGTTGCTGTGAAGGCGACTCACGGTTCTCCATACACAGAGCGTGAGACGAATGTGGAAAAGAAAAGGACAAGGCCGAATTAAAAGGTAGCACAGTGTCCTTTCCAAAGCGCGAGCGCTACTTCCCACGGTCACGAAGAGGGGGGTTACATTAAAGTTATACAGGCTACGGGCGAGTGAGGAAGAAGGCGGGGCTTGCATAGCTGCAGTGAGCAAGCCAAAGCCGCCGGAGAAGATGGCGAGACCCCAGAGATGATGAACGGGAAGGACTAGCCGGAACTAGCGCTACGCTATTCAAAAACTAAACCCTAGCGGAAACCTTGGGTCTCTAAACCGTACATTTGCTGACGGTCTACAAACTGCCAGCTACACTTCTTTCCTTGATGCAAAAAACACAATAGCAATTAGATCGTGTGAGGGCCAAGGAGTTCAAGAATGCGACAAAGGTGTGCTTAAATAGCCCCTCCAGCAGGTGTCGCCACTTGCACGCATGGTGCCAAACCAGGGCGATCGCTCTGAGCATGCACACACCTCAGAATGAATTGATGCTGACCTCTAGTGTCACAGGCCAGGGTCAGCATTACTCCTAATAGTACCCCCCTAAGGGTTGACTTCCCGATGCCCCTAAGCCCAGCCTGTCTAATATGGTCAGGGTTTTGTGTATGATGTTCGGGGAGGCGCCAGTCGGCAGGATGCACCTTCAAGTAAGGGCCAAATGGGAGAGTAGGGCATGACAAGTCCAAAGCAGGAATCAGACTAATTGGCTTGAGATCAGGAGTAGCCGCAAGCGGCTCAAGGGCAGAGCTCGGCACGGACAGCTCAAAAACGGTGCTAGACCCAACAAAACCAATTAAAAAGGTTGCAATCGTGGCACAAATGGCTGAGGTAAGGCACGGAGCCAAGAAGTGCGGCATGCTCAGGTATGGAGCTAACATGCTCAGGTACAAAGCTAAAGGGCGCGGCGTGCTAAGGTAAGGAGCTGGGCTGCGCTAACTGCTCAGGTACGGAGCTAACATGCTCAGGTTTGGAGCTAAAGGGCGCGGCATCCTCAGCTAAGGAGCTGGATGGCACTAACTGCTCAGGTACGGAGCTGACATGTTGAGGTACAAAGCTAAGGGGCGCGGCACACTCAGGTATAGAGCTGGGCGGTGCTAATTGCACAGGTACAGAGCTAACAGGCTCAGATACGGAGCGAAAGGGCGGGTCAAGCTCAGATAAGGAGCTGGGCAGAGCTAACCGCTCAGGTACGGAGCTAACATGCTCAGGTATGGAGCTAAAGGACGTGACGAGCTCAGATCTGGTATGAACCGGATGCAAGGAAAGTGGCAAGCTCGAGATAGAACTGGCCTGCTGTATAAGGTGGGTGTCTGCCCAGATGGCCAAATCATACAGATCAGCCGGGAAGGCAGGGTCTGGAAGAAAGAACTGCTCGTTCCTAACTTCCTTGCTAAGGCCAAGTTTAAAAATGTCCATGAGTGCCCGGTCGTTAAAACCAGTCGCCACAGCCAGCTCACGGAACTCTTGCGCGTATTCTGTGACTGCCCTGTGACCGCCCTGGGCCCTTGGGATATGCCAAAAATACAGGACAGCCCAAACTGCTTAGGTACGGAGCTAACATGCTCAGGTGTGGAACTAAGGGGCACGGCATGCTCAGGACTGGTATGAACCAGACACAAGGAATGTGGCAAGCTGGAGAAAGAACCAGCCTGCTGTAGAAGGCAGTTGTCTGCATGGATGGCCAAATCGTACAGATCAGCCGGGGAGGCAGGGTCCAGAAGAAAGAACAGCTCATTCCTAACCTTTTTCTCTAAGGAGAAGCTCAAAAATGTCCATGAGCACCCAGTCGTTAAAACACACGTAGTCTGCAACCACCCTGAGACCCTGGGAGATCTCAAAAAGTACAGGAGGGTGCTAACTGCCCAGGTACGGAGCTAACATGCTCAGGTTCAAAGCTGGGTGGCACTAGTGGATCAGATACCGAGCTAATGTGGCTTACAAGAGGGGTCCTAAGCAGCACGCCTGTGCAAAGGGCCAGACTGCACAGAGCAGCCAGGGAGAAGGCGGGAAGAAATGGCCGTAGCACATCCTTCAGGGAATTGTCAAGGCTCCTCTCAAACATGGCCATGAGCAGCAGGTCATCCAGACCGCTCTCGTGGCCACAGCACAAAACTCTGTAACGTACTCTGCAACAGACCCGCTGCCCTGAGTAATACTGAAAACACGGAACTGAAAATGAACAGAAAAAAACCAAACAAAAACATATGCTGTAAGCGTACAGCGCCCCATGCAGATTTTCGCTTACATAGACAATAGACGTACGGGTCCGCGCCGCGAAAGCGTCTCATGGTTCTCCATACACAGAGTGTGAGATGGATGCATTGCCGTGAAGCCGACTCATGGTTCTTTGTACACAGAGCGTGAGATGGACGTGGAAGGGAAAACGACGAGATCGAATTAAAAGGCAGTACAGTGTCCTTTCTAAACCGTGATCGCGTACAGGCTACGGGCAAGTGAGGAAGAAGGCAATGGGCCCACGCAGCCGCAGTGAGCGGGCCAAAGCCGCCGAAGAAGACAGCTAAACCCCGTTGATGGCAAATGGGAAGGAATAGCCGGAACTAGCCCTACACTATTCAAAAACTAAACCCTAGCGGTAACCTCAGGTCTCTAAAGCGTACATTTGCTGATGGTCTACAAATCGCCAGCTACACCTCTTTCCCGATGCAAAACATGCGATAGCAATTCGACCGTGTGAGGGGCAAGGAGTCCAAGGATGCAACTCAAAATATGTGGGCTCAAAGGTGTACTTAAATAGCCCCAACATCAGGTGCCGCCACATTCGTGCATGGTGCCAAACCAGGGCTGGTGCATGTACGATCACGCCGAGCATGCACATGCCGCAGAATGAATCAATGCTGACTTCTAGTGTCACGAGCCAGGGTCAGCATTACTCCTAATAATTCATCTACAAAATGTTGTTCCAATAGCCTTCTGGATTGTCAACATGCCATGTGATGGCCAGCAATGTTCTTTTTTTCCTTGCAACCCTGCCATGCTCACCATTGTTGTTCAGTTGTTCCTAATGGTGGATTCATGAAAATAACATTGGGCAATGTGAGAGGCCTTTAGTTGCCTTAGGAGGATCAAAGATTCTTTTTCCAAGGACCTCAGAGAACTCTTTTCTTTGAGCCATGATACACTCTGACAAAAAGTGATATGAAGAGCAGACTTTGATAGAGCCCTCTTCTATAAATACAACAATGTGCCCACTCACACCTGATTGTCATCCCATTGTTTGAAAACACCTGACTCTAATTTCACCCTCTACATTTGCTACTCACAGATGTGTGACTATGGATCATTTTCCTCCACAAATAAATGACCACGTATAGTATTTTGTCTGATTTGTTTAATTGGGTTCTCTTTACTTTTAATACTTGTGTAAAAATCTGATGATGCTTTAGGTCATATTTATGCAGAAATATATAAAATTCTAAATGGTTAATACATATTAAAGCATCACTGTATATGGTTTGTGTATTGCTGTCTAAAATTCAAAATTCATATTCATTGCATATTCATTGCATATTCATATGCTTTATTGCTTATTGCTTTATTGGAGTGAAAGCATTATTTATGTGCTAATATGAAATAAGAGTGTGACCTGAAGTTCATATCAATGACATCTCGATCCTGTCACCCAGTCCGATATTATTAAGTTCTGTGTTATACAGAAATCCTTAGTAAATCATCCTCATCATGCCCACAAAGCTTATATTAGGCTGTTTAAACATCATAAAGTTTTGATCAACTTTGAATAATACCAACACTCAGCCTTATTAAGCACAGATGTCATGAAGTTGAGCATGTCTCATCCAAGAAGTATATGAGTGATTTTACAAAGAGAAACGTTGGTCAAGTACTGTGAATTTAAATCCCTGCTGGGTACAGAGTACTGAAGTACCCATGTGTTTATTCTTCAATTCTATCCATGGTGCCATGCTGAAAACAAGGTTGTATGACAGTTTTACAGGGGGAAGTCAAGCATAGTCAGTCTCTCTCCACAGAAAAATGTCTGGCAAGCCTGACTTCGTATTTTCCCCCTCTCCACTAGACTAACACAAGCAGCTCCAGGGCCCTTGCAATCTCATACATAGGCTATCACTCAGCAACAGCTTTCTGCTTGGTTGCCCCTTTAGCACCACCACAGTATATAAGTTTTTAATTTATTAATTTATTTTGTTGCTAGCTGCTTCACTAACTAATGCAGCAGAGATTAATGATATAGAGAGCTATTGCAGGATTCAGTCAAGTATTGCAGTGAATCCAGCCTTCCAAAAGTCAAGTAGCAGTTATGTAAAGATGTTATCTAGTAACTACAGTAATTTCAGCGGTTACTTTTTGCCTTTCAATTTTGCTCAGAAGACAGGGAGGGCAAGAAACATGTGTGGGACATCCTTTATGTAATAGGTGGATTTGCAGTTTTGTTTAGTCTTTGGTAAATCACAATTACAGAAGCTATTTTATGATAGTTCTCAGATAAAAATGTTTGGTAGTGACTTTGCGCTCATTGCTACACATTTATTCCCTCTGGTAGCCCCTAATCATTTTATGAAAAGTTCTACATTTTCATGACTTGGTTCAGTTCACACAAATTAATTGATGTGTGTTAAGGAAAAAAGATGTCTTATTCTTCTATGTGTTACTATAACTATATCTATACCATAAATATATCTATACTATAACTGGCTTAATGTTAATACTAACAATTTCCATACCATTAATGATTGTACAACATACACTCATTGACAAAAAAAAGAAATAACTCACCATGAAGAAGTTGCTGAAATCAAATGAAACTTCATATGAATGTAATGATGATATATAAGTGATAACAATATTAGAGTTTAGTGGGGAAAACTATTCAGTTGAAAGGAGGCTCTAGTACCCTGTTAGGCAGCCTCTAGCATGGATACAAGATTAGAGAAGGGTAGGCATTGGAGGTAAACAGGTTCCATATTGTATCCTGCTGCTGATGTCGCAGTTGGGCCTGTAGATCCTGCACGCTTGTAGGTTGCCAAAGCTGGTATCCCAGCTGGTCCCATAAATGCTCAGTTGGCAATTAATCTAGCAACAGGGCAGCCCAAGGACTTGTTGCAATCTGGCAGAGATATTGTGTGTGGGTGGGCAAACACTGTCCTGCTGAAAATACCAGCTGGAAGTTCTGCCGTGAGAGGCAACACGTGGCCGCAGGATGTCCTGCACATACAGCTGTTAGTGTCCCTGGTTTCACTACTAGGGTTGATTGACTGTTTTTTGTGAGGCATAGGGCATACAACAGCAGTTGGTGCTGTGTGTCACTCCACATCAAAGGCAGGACTGTAGCACTCACAATACTCAATCACTCCATACTCAAAACCAACTGTCGACGGATCCCAAAGCAGATCCTGGATTTGTCGCTAAAGACAATACGGTTCCAGTCCATAGCCATACGGGTTCATGACACAATTGCAAATGAATGTGACAGTTGCTGGCTGTCAATGGCAGGACACGTGATGGGAACTGTGACAGCAAATTTCCTTCTGCTAAGCACCTGGAAATGGGCCGGGCAGAGATAGGGGTGTGTAGTGAAGGTGCCACATGTGGTGGATGACAAAAACTGTGGGAGCTGCTGGTGTTTGCCAGAGAATCAAACTATCCTCTGTACTGGTGGTTAGTGTGGGCCGTCCAGAGCCTGTTTGTCATGTTTGTGTGCCCTTATGGAACCACTGCTCCCAACACCTCCTAACAGCTAGGTCAGAACGGCCTAGATGACGGACAGTTAGTCAAAAAGACCACCCTGCTTCTCTCAGTCCAGTGTTGCGCTCCCCCTCAAAGCCTTTCAACTGGGCAAAATTTCTTCCAAGGTGCATCAGAGAGGCATGTCTAGTAGTCAATGATCTACAGATCTGTCTGAGACATAACTGCCTGCCAAGTTTTGCAGCAACCTGACATTTTCCATGTGGGTGCATTATATTTGATTGTCAATTAGTATATTTGTGTAATGCAGGCTGGAAATTTTGTTTACCAAAGTCTGAGGGATGAAAGAGGACAACAAATGAAAAACATAATAAAAATAATAATGACTTCTACCACAATGATAAGATTGATGTATACAATACTGTGACACGATGCTACATAATATAATAAATAAGATTAGTTGCTACTATACTATACTTTTTTAATAACCTTTCTTACCTTATCCCTGATTCCCTGTCGTATCGATTCCCTCTCTGCCTCCATTTTTGCATATTTAGCCTTCCGCTCTTCCTCTTGCTGCCGGAGAGCCTCTTGTCTCTCCTCCTCCTTCTTCTCAGCATCAGGGTCCTTCTCCTCCTTTTCTCCCAGCATTTTACCCATGTCCTTGGTCGCCCCTTTTAAAGAAAACAATGATTCATGGTTAATCTCTCTTTAATGCAAAGTCAAGTGAAATTAGAAAATAAATTAATCACTTTTATATCCCGTATGGTAGTGGTGAGAAAGAAAGGGACAATGTGTTAGAACATTACTACATTAGCACAGTCAGAGGGACTACAGGTTTTTTTGAGCCAAGCAGATAATAAGTTCTGATTAACTTAAGCATCCATTCATCACAGACACAGTTGGCCCTTGGTAATGGCCCCCGTACACAAAGAAAGGAACAGTAAAGCTATCTACTGATGCTTGACCGGCATTATTCATGCATTATCATATTTTATATGTTAAGATGGGTAAAGTCCTGGACTAATGGCTTTTTCAGTTCTCAATTCAAAGCTGATTTATACATGGCATCACAGTACTGGCCAAATGGAAAAAAGAGATATTCCTAAGCTACCTAGCAGCCGTGTGAAAGTGTCCAGATTAGAATAACATGGCAATTCTGATTAACCGTATCAGACATGATGCCTTGTCGTGAGATGAAATTCCAAGTTTCTTAAAGCATCTTTGCTACTCAGGTTGTATATTTGCCATGACAACAAAGATATTGCTCTAGATCCTGAGCCTCAGTTTGTTAAAGTGGACCATAGATGTTTGTTTCTTCCACTATTTTTATTGATGAGATACAGGGTGACACTTCAGACACAAATGTTATGCTTGGGGGTTAAACTGTGTAAAAGAACACAATATTGGACCTACAACTCCTTTGGTTTATATGAGCTGTAAGCGGAGCTGAGAAACGTCAAAGCCAGCTATCTGATGTGATAAATTGTTCTGTCAAACACATACACATATTCTTGCCATAATAACACCAGAAAAATTCCACTCCTGAAGTTAATCAGTTCAATCTAGTCTTTTTTGACTCTGCACATTTAGAGCTGTGATTTCCACTCATCCTGTCAATTTTTCATTGTCTGAGCATGTTTGCAATTTGCTGCTGTTTTATAGTATTTAAATGAGCTACATAATTTATGTATTGATGCCTCAGTCATTACATATCCTAGGTGATTATTTTTCCCCTGCTGTATTGTTATACAAGCTAAATGCAAGCATTCTCTCAATACTCCATAGTCGTGCTTGAAAGTTTGTGAACCTGTTCGACTTTTCTACAGTATTTCTGCATGAAAATGACCTTAAACATCATTGAATTTTCACACAAGTCTTAAAAGTAAACAAATTAGATAAAATATTATACCAATTTTACATATCTGTGAGTGGCTAAAGTATGTGAACATATAGGATTAGTAGTTTAATTGAAGGTGAAACTAAAGACAGGTACAAAGGGACCTTGGCAGAAAGGCAAACAAATGAGGCATTTTTGAGCCAGAAAAAACTCAGACAGAAAATGGAAGATACATAATGCATGTCACTTGTAATGTAACACTGTAATGTATATGATTTGTCACTTTTTTATGTTTTATTCAATAAGACATTGCAGTTTTGTATGAATTGTAGTGTTTAAAATACATTTCAGTGGCGTTTGGAATCAAAAGACGTGTACGTGTGTCAGGGTGGGGAACTTCTCCAAAATATTCTCTTTACAAAATGGTGGCACTGCAGTAAAGTTTGAGAACCACTGCATTACAGAAAACAAAGTACCTGGACAAAACCCAAACAGACACATGAGATTTTCACACAGACAGTGGCCGAGCCGGGAATCTAGCTGGGAATCTCTGGAGCTGTGGGAGACAGCACTAACCACTTTACCACTGTATTGTCCTGCTGACAGATTTTGCTATTTCATATTTTGGCTGACATGTACATTGAAACCCCCTCAGTATTAGTTTAAGTGATTGCTTGTGGATTTTTGGCAGTAGGAGGAGATGCTCTCCACACCAGGAAAACAACTTCCTTTGCTGGCACTTGGGAAATTGATTTTAATGAGGTTTGGACTCCACTTGCAGCACACACACTGTGAAAAATACATCCGTAGGCTTACTGCTTCACCCTCCAGTCATCCACACCCTATCTCTGTGAGGATCAGACAGGCCAGGCTGCATTTCCCTGTGAAGGGATGGGATAAGAACATGTCCATCTGCTTCCCACCATGAATTTATCGCTGTCTCATTGTGAATTTGGATTCAACATTGTACTTGCCATCCTATGTGCTGAAACTGATAAACAGCAAAATGGGAGAGCATGCAAATAGGACTTTCAAAATGCAGCATGTTGGAACGTAGTACTGTGGACTCATGCAGAGCATTGGGATCAAACTGTGAGCACCACAGCTGAATCAGAACATGTAGCTGGATGAGGTAATACTGCTGAATTTTAATGAGGTACAATTTATGCAATCTCAGCATAAGTGTTTTTTCCATGTAATCTAAAACTTTCAAAACCCCAACAACTGAAGACATGGCAGCCTATAACATTTCTGCATTTACTCTGGCTTATGGAATTCATCAGTGTGATCAATAGCTGGACACTAGACTCTTCACTACTACAGAAGATTTGTTTACTGAGCCTGCTTTGAGCATTCCCAGAGGGGTAGTACAAGGAAAGAAATATTCCCCTGGGTTGACAGCTCTTTAGATTTGTGCTGAATCAATGTTACACAGCCGCTGAGCCGCTAATGAATGCGTGTATGAAAGATCAAGTATATTTATTTACTCATTCTATGCAGCAGTTAGTTATCACAACCAAAAGCAAGTAGCAAGTATTGCACTGTTTTCCTGTTATTGACTATGTGTTATGAATAGTATCTTCAGCTTGCTGAACACACTTAGCAACATCTGACTGCCATTGCCTATGGTCCACATTTTACCTGAAGTCTCAGCATATGCAAAGTTGAATAATTATGTATCAGAGACTCCTGAAGTTATATACTGTATGAGTGTGAAACGAGTCATGTGGTCATACCTTTTACTCAGGTACATCTACGATACAGAATTTACAGATTTATAATTTTATTTATTTAATGTCAGGTCAGCACTGAATGCTATGTTCATGACAGGAGCAAGGCTATATATGTACCAGAGAAACTTACTCACCCATTCACACTGGGGTAATTCAGAGAGATCCACTAACCTAACCCATGTTTTTGTGGAATGTAGGAGGAAACCAGATTGCCCAAAGTAAAGCTACCGAGACATGGGAAGACCATGCAAACTTCACACAGGTGGAGTCTGGGGTTGGCTCTGAAACAGAGAACTCTGGAGCTGTGAGGCAACAGTGCTAAAATTTCGTGCCACTCTGCCCTTATGAAGCAGATAGATGTATTGTAACAAAATATTTGGTTTGTGTAGTTCTGTGCTTTTAGCATCCCATACCCATTCCATTAACTGAATAGCAACACTATAAAACTTATATGACTGATTTGCTGAGAATGGTGAGAATGGTTTCAGTACACAGTGACTGAAACAGGGGCTGACAGTACATAACAGACGGCCTATAATCTGTACAATGCACCTCTAATTGCACCTACAGCAATCAGCCCTAAAGTTAAAAAAACTGGCAGGTGAAGTGCATAACACTGACAGCATCTATGGGATGTGCTGTACAACAAGTCCAATCCACTTTGCAAGACCTCTCTTTGCAAGACCTCAATTTGCAGCTTGCAAGACTTACAGGTGCTGCTGCTAATGTCTTGGTGACAGATATCGTAGGACACACCCAGACGGCTAGGCATCATGGGGGGACCTAGACTATATTAGGCAGGTGATTTTAATTTTATGACTGATTGTTGTATATGGGTGGCTTATGTAATAAAACTGTTTATTGTTTGATGATTGTACTGTATGTACTCAGTATGTACATGTAGATCCTCAATTTGGTCCTGCTCATCTCCCCAGTCTCTCAACATGCCCTGCCGCATGCATGAGCCCTACTGTATTTCTTGTTGTGTTTCTGCTTGTAACAATGATGGTTGGAGTCCATATTTTTTTCTGTCTGAGCTCCGGAATATTACAGCTGTTTCATCTTGCTCATCTCCATCTACAATACAGTACTGGTAATCTGAGCTCAAACAATCATGAAAAAACTCACCATACCTCAGAGTGAGGCACCTGTGTCCTGGAAGTCTTTGAAGCACTGTGATATGTCACTAAGCTGCCAACTGAGAAGCTCACTGTGTGGTTCAGCCAGCCACAGTATGATCACTCCATGATCTCTTTATAGGAGCTGGGTTTGAAGCAGGCAAACCAATGTGGGCTCTACTTTTTCTAACCTCAATATTATTAACAGCATGGAGATAGTAACTCATTTGAAATATATCAGGCAGCCGTTTCTTATATTCTTATATTCATGCTATTTTCTTCTCCTTTTGACTTTTGCAACTCCTTTCACAATGGAGTCTGTTACTTGACCTAGATACACCTACAGCTGGTCCAAAGTACAGCTGCAAGGTATCAAACAGATATCAAAAATGTTTTCTTTTTAAAGCTTTACATGGAACAGCACAAAGCATTAAGCTTTATCACTGACCTCCTCTGCCCCCAGTCCATTATGCAAGCTTGAAGATCCTATAAACAGTGGCTTTCAAATTTTCAATGACGTTGGATGACATTCTAAAGCAACCACGACTTTTGGTGATCACCCAAGGCTATGCAACATTCTATCCTTACTTTTCATAAAGTTGTCCTCCACAGCTAGACATTAAAAAAAAAAAATCTCAGATAGATCGGTTTTTATCTTTTTAAAGGAGTACTGTGGCATATCTTTCACACAGAAGCATTTACAAATATGACACATAGTAAATTTGTTGAAATAACATTTGCTTGAAATAGAAGATGAATGCCTGTTGTTGAGTCCCGTCAACAAAATGTTTAAAAGACACAATTACTGTTAAACCCAGGCATCTGATTTTACAGTATCCAAATTCCTGCTTTCTGTATCCCAGCTATAAAGCAATAAGGTCTTTTAATACTCTATCTCCATGATATATCAAATGGTTCTCTACAAAATAGGGGAGGTAGATGGTGTTTTCAATGGTTTCTTACCTCTGCCTACATCCTCCATGTCTCTCCTATCTGTGAGTAACCTAAATGTCCTAAATGTCCTTGTGAGCATAACTAAATAGGCTAACCTAAGCTAACATGCACCATTTCCAGTATCTTTTATGAATCTAACTCACTATAATGAAAGGTCTTCTCTCCCTGTGATCCAACTGTCAGGCATCAAGGGTGTCTCCTACAAGCTGGTACATGCCCATCCGTCAACACAGTAAGTTGGTGAGAGGAGAGAAAGATATGCTCCATTTTGAAAAAACAAAACAAAACGAACTTTGACCATGTTATATAAAAGACTGCAGTGCGAGTATGACAGATAGAGAGAGGGCATAAAAGTAAGAAAGTGACAGAAATGGTATTCTTGATGACTTGCATGTCCTTGTGCCTCTGTGTGGGTGTAGGTGGAGGAGAACAAACTGTGCCACTCAGTGTGAGCGTGATTGAGAAAAAAGGGTAAGAAATTTTTGTATTAGCAAGTACTTCTCATGAAAGTGTCTACGCATTTTAGCTGTTTGTGTACTTGTGTGAGAGGGTCAAGTTTATATATTATTGTGAGGATTCAGTGTTTCCACAAGGGAAGAAAGATTAGATATTTTTCCTTGTGGGGACAATTTAATGGTCCAATGATAGAAAGGCAAACTGTTGTGTGTGTGTGTGTGTGAGAGAGAGAGAGAGAGAGAGAGAGAGAGAGAGAGAGAGAGATGCTGCGGCTGTGTGAGTGTTTGTGCACGACTGACGGTATTAGCTATGCATTGAAGGACACAAGGGTGCAGTGGGGTCCCTGTGGTGCCATGGTACTCGTTTGGAGCAGCAGAAGCAACTCAAGCACTCAGTGTTCCTCCTCCATCTGTCATTTAGTGACACCTGCTCTAGGAGCCGAGCCCAGCAACCTACCCCGCACTCCCAAAGATACATTAACTAGCCTCCCTGTAGAAAACACACCACACAGAATGCAGTATACCCAACTGTTGATCATGACTCTGAAGTATATGTTTGGGCAAACTGGGGTCTGGTGTCAGTAGAATCTCATGAGCACAAATTCACGGAAAGATGTGACGGACAAGATGCACAGGAAGTGTGAAAAGAGAGAAAACAGTCATATGAGAAAACCAGTTTAGGTGTAGCTTTTCTTACCAGCTCATTTTTCGAGTGGGCAATCTTGCTCACTGACTGACGTCTAATGACTATTTCTGAAACGTGTATACATGGGTGTTGCTTAGTCACCGGTGCAAAAAAGAAAGAAAGATGGTGAATTTGAGTGCAAGGACTTTGCAAAAAAGACAGGGAACAAGAGAAAAACTTAGGTCTGTAAAATTTTCCAGGAGAATGGAAGTCTGTCAGGATCCACAAATATCGTACCACCATCTCTGTGATGATTATCTATACATTAGATGGTGGGATCACCCACAGTGTGAACCAGCAAATCAGCCAGTACTTCACTGAGACTTTATCACCATGTTTTTTTAGGATAGATGTCACAAATGTTTATTTAAATCAACCTCCCGTGTGAGGTTTTGTGCTGCAGGGGTGTTCAGTATGCTACTGATTGCTTATAAGCATGCCTATTAATAATTCTCATGCAGGGGTGCTGTAAACAGGGACTCTAAGGATTACTCCTGGGCCCTGTGTACACAAGGAAGCCAGTGTAACCTTGGAAAAAAAAATTCTATGATAATGAAGTGAATGCTAAAATTTGAGGACCCAATTCTGAAGGGCTACATATGAAATTGGGGCTCCCTATTCCCATTTACTGTTTATGACAATATCCTACCACTGCTTTACCCAACCAGGAACTGTGTCATTGTGTTGTAGATTCTTCTAACATTGTAGGAAGGTTTAAAGTCCATCAATTTTGACAGCAGAACGGGGGTATAATGATGTCACAAATTCAAAAACCTGATCATTGCTACAGATTTGTACTTCAGGACAGGAACACAGCCTTAGTCGCCAGTAAAAAGTCCAGCAGATCTTAAGTCCTTTAAGTTACTTTCACTGAAGATAGAGATTAGAGTACATAGAGTACTAAAATATCATGAAATCTGTCTGGGATAAATGAGCCAGAAAAATCAGGACCTACCATCATGAAAGATGTCTTTGCTGTTATTATCCAAGAATGGCCCACAAAGGATTGGTAATGTAGCAGTGATGCCGAAGGCCTAGCTGGACTAATAACATCTTTGATGATGTTTTCCAGTACTATATCTCATAAATCTACTAGATAGTGGCAGTGGATGTTTTTTGCCTTACTGATTGTACAGGGTGTTCCAAAAGTAATAAGGTATTATTACTTTTTTACCAAAAGTATTTGGCTAATATATGCTTCTTGCTTAGATTTCTTTTCAAACTGCTACTCATACAACAACATAGGAGAGCTAAAGACTCTTAGAGGAAAGCACCAAATGTGTGTTCTGTCTAAATGAGTTTACACCTGGCTGGTACCGCTTTGATCAATAGAGAAATTGAGAAAAGAGAAATATCAGCCTTCCCAATCAGACAGCAGGACCTATAATGTGCTTCTGGATCTGGGCATTGTCAGCATCCATATTACATTGCATTTACAGCATGTAGCAGACATGATTATCCAGATGTTGCATTAGACTGATAAATTGCTTAAAGGCCCAAAAGTGGCAGCTTAACAGACCTCGTAACCTTCTGATTACTAGTCCAGAAAGTTAACCCCTGAGTCCCTTACCTTCTGTTCACTTGTTGACAGGGTGAACACTTTAGTAGCCCCCGTTTAATGCTATTATTAATTATTCTGATGTTTTCATCATTCATTCGTTAATTTTCATACCTGACTAATCCAATTATGGGTCACAGGACGCTGGCGCCTAACAGACAGTATGGGGTACAACTGGCAACACCCTAGACAGGGTTATCAATCAATTGCAGGACACATTCATACACTGAGACAGTTTAGAGAGTCCAATTGACCTATCACACGGAGTACCTGGAGAAAACCCAAACAGACAAGGGGAGAACATGCAAACTCCACACAGGTGGAGTCCAGACCAGGAACTGAACTGGGGCTCTCTGGAGCTCTGAGGTGACAGCACTAACCACTTGCATCTCCATGTAACTTATTAACAGAAAAGTGAATATTATATTGTGCACATGAATTTATGTTTTCTTCTTAAAGGAATCATGTGAAGCCACAAGCATAATAGTTAGAGATCCTTCACACTGTGCTTAACCATACAAATAAGTTATTTTTTCATATTACTGCTGTTTTTACTGCTATACTGTGAATGATCTGTTAAAGCCCTGTTTCATGCCTCCTGTTGGTCTCTGAAACCGAATTATATGACTGTGTCACAGTCAGGGCTAGAGAAGGACAAAACAGTTGGTTGGTTAACAGAGATCATTTAAGGCCTTCGAAATCATTATTGTTATGTCACTAAACAAGTGATACAGTGGCAAGAGTACAAAACTACCTGTGGTTTAGGGATATTGTAAGTAAGTAGCCTACAGAATTGCTGTCATTCTTGCCCACTGGTTGCCTGTCATTTTGTGGTGTTTGCAGTGTGAGATATTTGACTTTAGCTCTGAAGATAAAAAGGAATGAGTGAAGAGTTACTGAAGGAACTGGCAGATAAAATCCATTGTAAATTCAGCTGAACAATTCCCACTGTTTCTGCTTGAGGAGTATCTGATCATAACAGTTGCCAAAACTTTGTGTCAAAAAGCAGCCTAAATCACTGTATAACCAGCCTAAAATCAGCTCAGTGTTTCCATAGCACTAAAACATACAGTCCTGAAGTGTTCTGTATACCAATTTGTTTTGATATTGATACTTTACTTTAGAGCAATATACAAATAGACAAAAGTTTGTGGACACTCCTTCTAATTATTGTGCTTTACTATTTCAGCAACACTCGTTACACCTTTATGATATAAAGCATATATTTCTGGTTTCTCCATAGACAAACAGTAGCAGTAGAATGGGTTGTACTGAATACCACAGTGACTCTCAGTATGACATATTTATAGGTTTCCGTTTCCAACAAGTCAGTTCATCAACATTCTGCCCTTATGTCCTTGTGCTTTACGTTGACATCAACTCATCATACACCTTGAGGCTTGAGGCTAGGGCTTATTGTCTACCATCTGAAGCAGACCTCAGAGCAATGCTATGGATGTCTTTAACAAGCTGGAAAAACTAAAAAATTTAGCTAAAATCAGTGTTAGTAGCTGCCACGATACAGGACATGAAATAAAGATATTTTACAGACCATTTCTATTCATCTCTTTGCTTCCTGTTAGGCTTAACAATTTTTAGGATTTACCGGCTCTGAACTGCGTTGACAAGAAAGCCAAATGAATAGCAGCGCGTACTCTTTGGTTCAAAGCTACGGCTACAACAGATTCGCTGGAGGACACTTTCATTGCTGAATGTTATCTGGAATTCCTTTCATTTTTCAAAAAATTGTTGAATATAGTTCATTTTGGTCTGGAGCCTCAGTGACTGGATACATCAGCAAGTGCATTGATGATGTTACTGTCTCCAAGACCATCACCACATGCCCCAGACAGATTCCATGGATGTCACCTGAGGTGCGCACACTGCTGAGAACTTGTGACACTGCCTTCAAGTCAGGTGATAAAGTAGCCATAAGCAGAGTGGGCACACAGTCTAGGAAACCAAATACATAGCACATGTGGCAGGGCATACAACTATAGAACATCTCCACATGCCTGTTGTGATGAGGCCCTATTTCTGGTGTGCTGAATGACTTCTATGCATAATTTGACCAAGTGCTCTGCTTAATCATAGTTGATGTGAGGACTCTGCTCAGAGTCAACCCATGCAGAGTTGTCGGACCAGACAACATTCCGGGTTGTGTACGTAGAGGATATGCAGACCAGCTGGCAGATGTTCTCACTGACAACTTCAACATCTCTTTCAGCACCACTGTCATGCCAACGTGCTTCAAAGCCACCACCATCATCCCTGTGCCCAAGAAATCTTGGACTTGTCCTGATCAAGTCTTGTTCTGCGTCAAGGTCAGGACTCTTGAGATGTGAGGAGACAGTGCTACTATCTGTGCAACACTGTATAGTACTCTGCTTCATCTTTTTTTAAGTTTTACTGCACTTTGTAGTTCTAAAATTACAGACTGTTTCTCTACAGACTTTGTTAGCCTCCTTTAGTCTGTTCTCTAATGATTAGGACCCCCACAGGACCACCACAGATCAGGTACTATTTGGGTGGTGGGTCATTCTCAGCACTGCAGTGATGCAGTGATGTAGTAGTGGTATGTTAGTGTGTTTTGTGCTGCTGGAGTTTTAATACACTGCTCACTCACTGTCCACTTTTTTTTTAGAGACATTGACCTTATTGCTAAACATCTACAGTCTGTGACTATAGAACTACAAAATGCAGTAACCACTAAAACTTTAATAAAGAATAAGCAGAGTATAAACTGAATAATATAGAATACCTAAGCCTTTTGCACATTACTGCACAGTACATATTTCAAAAGGTTATAGTGGTTAATAAAATGTGACTCACGACACATTACAATTATATGAACCTTTTGGATGCCATAATGAGATACGCCTGGTTTCATTTGCATGCTGTGTACATCTTCTCCTTCCCTCTATTAAGTTTTCAGCTGTCACCCAGTAGACCTATACTTCAAGTGTCACTCTCTAAAACATCTCTGCATTAGCTTGTGACTTGTATAGTTCATTTAGCTCAGAAATACCCATTAGCCATTAGGCTGAATTACAAATTACATAGTGCACGTTTGAATTGTCTGCTGCAGTGACTGTGCTCATCGCTTGCAATTAGACCAACCCATTTGTACTATGCTATTTGTGGTCTGATAATGTTTGTTTTATTTATCCTCCTTTTCCTACATTGTAAGCCTTGTTGATGCATTCTATAGGCACGTGGCTGGAATAAATGGAATTCACAGCCATTTCTCTTCAATCTCTCTTGCTTTATTTGGACTATTAAATGATGATTATAATATGCAGTGCATTAATACTTAGTTCTGTCACTTACTCCTAATCCTGTTGTCACTATTAGTTACGCTGCCTTAAGGAAAGCCGGTTGAGTCACCATCACGTTCTAAGACATAATTGTAGTTGTAAAATGTCACGATCTTACAATCCTACAAGATCATTTAAGAAATCTCTTGGAAATCTCTCTTGAATTTTGAAGGAGTGAGCATTACTACCTTTTTTCAACCTGATTTCTATTTACTGCATCTGTTTAGGGTTGTTCCTGCCTTGCGCCCAGTTCCGCTGGCTAGGCACCGGCTTTTTCATGAATGAATGAATGTAGTGTATCTGTAGAAACTATTTTTTAACATTTTTCATTGTATTAAGAAGATCTACTACTAACAGATGAGTTGGCTTGAGATGATGCTGAAATTCTGTATTCATTTATCTTGGAAATATGCATTCCATAATGTTTAATGCTGTGTGTGCAAAGGCAGTATTGTAAACCATTTTCCACGGCGATTTATATTTATTGCATTTTCCTCTTGACTGGAGGTCTACTGGAAATACTGCTGTTTCTCTGTAAGGCTTTGTATTTTCTCTGTTGTGTTACTAGACAGTAGTGTAAAGCCATTCAAGAGTTTTAAGGAGTCTTGACAAACAATCTTCTTTTTTTATTAGGTAATTTATTATTTATTATTAAGTAATGTAACTATTTAATCACACTAATCCTATTATAAGTGACTTTATAAATGTTATAACTGACTTTTACTTGCCCATATTTGACACTAAAGAAACAGTTCTTTAAAAAACACTACACAGTCATATGAGCAGACAATATAAGCATCAACAGAATATGTTTATTGCTTAATAATTCACAAAATAAATAACAGCTTATCAAAGTGACGCATTTTAATGCTAAATATTCATTTTGTCATATTTGTTTTGGGTGCTCTTAAAAGAAACAGCATGTACAAGTATACATGTATATGCATGTTATGAAACCACACAGTTACACTGGATTCTTATGTGGCAGAATCTGCAGTCACATAGTAATGAGCAAAATCATATAGGGAAGAGTCGGAAATCTTTTGTTTCCCGTAGATTAATAGTGCTGTTTGGCCTGTATATAATGTAGAAAATATTATCTACGCCACCCAAGGAGGTTGAGTCCCTTTTTGAGTGTTGGTTCTCCCAAGGTTTCTTCCTACCAGTTCATAACACTTAGGGAGTTTTTCCTTGCCACTGTCGCCCTAGGTTTGCTCAATTTGGGATTACCCGTACATATTAGAAGATAATCTAAAATTGTAAACTTGCTTTGAGACAATGCCCCATTGTAAAAAGTGCTATATAAATAAATCTGACTTGACTTGACTTGATGGTAGCTTGTGTTGTGTTGGTATATGTGTATAAAAGAAACAACATTGTCTGATCACCCTTTAAACTGATTTACTGAGTAGAGAACTATTGATATATTATGAATAGCAATAGACTGGCTACAGACAGAACAGTTTTGAGTTTGATCAATAAGTAATGTTTATCTGAAAGATATTTTGTGCTCGTATGGTGCAGAGGCAAATCCATAGCCCGCCAACCAGAGATGACCTGAGTTCAAGTTCTGATGGTGCCTTCCAGTCAGGTTAGGCATCACACAGATACAAAACTGACCATGGAGGAGAGAATGGATGAGCGAGCATCCCTTGGTGCTGCAACAGTTACCTTTTTTCAGTCCTGACTGATGGACTGTAAAGAAAGCAATAACTGCACAAAGCCACAATTCCATGTATACTTTTTTTCTGATCTTGAGTTGCAATTATGCATGTTAGTTAGGAAGAATAAATATGATCAATAGCAGTAAGGTCTATGGCTAAACTCAAAAAGGGCACTAAGAAAAGTAGCAGCTGTCAGTTCACAAGCCTTCAAGTTCTTACTAAACTAATATTTGACCAAACCAATGAAATAATATTTAAATCCCACATAAATTAATCATGTATGAGCAAAGATATCCTCTGGTTAAAACTCATATACACACATTCTCAAAAACAAATTTATTAAAATGTACCTTTGCTTCTCTGTAGGTACATGTAGGGTATCTCTATATAATGTACAACATTATTCCTAAATGCCAAATTCATTACATTAAGGCAATACAAATGCATTCTGTTTTCCCCTGGGCAGGGTCATAGAGAAGGGTCTGAAACCTATACCACATGACCTTCACATTGCAAGCCCCATTTGGGATTTAGTTGGCTCTTACCACGAAGCTACTGGAGCTACAGTGTACTTTAAGTGAATTTTCACATCACATTCATTTTTCCAGGAAAAAATACAACTGTATTTAAAGAAAAATGTACAAACCACTAATCCTTAAGAGTGCGACTGACAACAGTGAATTTTAGTGTCTTTACATCTGAAAGTGCACAAGCAGAAACAAGAGGAACACCACACTGTTTTCTTTGTATTATTTATTGAATGTGTTTTGTACCTGTTCCAACCTTACCTACTCTTCAGAGTCAGTACCTCAATTTCTGTGATACCACCAGATCCCCACAGTTCGGTTAGCTATCTGAATCTATTCCTGTCCTTAATCACTCTCAGCCCCCTGCCTGTGACTTCCAGGAGTCACCCATCAATCACACAGTGAATTTGATTCCACAGATAACTAACATCATTACTCAATCGGAGGGCACTCAGATTTCCCCTTATGCGACTCACTGGAGTGTGGAGACATTTGTTTGGCTTCGCTTAATCATCGAATCTGCAAAACCCATTTCTGGGCAATCCCATTTCCTGCCGTGCAGAGGGTGCCAGAGTATGCCCCCCTGAGGTCAGAGCAGAACTCTGGAGAATTTTTATTTTGCATAGCTTATTGTAATACAGTATTTAAAGCTTTTTCCTGGTGGGTTTAATTCTATACTTCTTTGAAATGCATCTGTCAGTCAGTCAGAGCCCGTATGGTAGAAAAATAAAAAATATCACCCATAGCTTCACAGTTTCTTTACACCATAGACAATGTGAGTCTCTTAAGAGAGTTTCGGTATATATAAACAACTGGTAATTCAGCTTTCTTCATTCTTTAAACTTGATATGCAATTTCATTAAACTTTCAATCGTTGTACAGGACTGAGGAATGAACACACACATTTCAGTAATGGCTCAATTTAATTTAAGTATGGCACCCAGTCTGACAATCAGGTGCATTTACCTTGCTCGATTACTAAAGGATTCAGTAATTGCCCACAGGACATCACTTTGAATAGTTTATTCACTTGTAGTTTAGAGTGAAAATGAAGCTTTCCACTTTTATTCTGAAATGTCTCTCAGTGGAGGTACAACTCTATGGCTGGTTCTGCCCAGGACAGTCTGTCTGTCCCACATTAATCTAGCCTCATCTCCAGGTGCTGACTAGCATAAATCCACTGCGTCACCAGAACAGAATCAACCCTCCCTTTTGGGGAGCTTAAGGTGGTATAGTCACTGTCACTGAGGTGACTGGATGCAAAATGAAAGACTGACTTTTAAAAATAATTTACATCCTGAGCACTTTTCCATATGTTATTGTTATTGTTATAATGATGAATAAAATGAGTCAAGTGGAATTGCACACCACTTCACATGTGTTATGTGCAAATATGAAATTATTTTTGAAGGATTTTGCATAAAACCACCTAATTACACATCACAGCCAGACCTCAACAGCTGGAATTGAGCCTGACTTCACTTATGGGTTAGTGTAATCTGTATATGATTTGCAATTACTAAACCTGTGTAACATAGAAGATACTTCTGGCCAGAGTCAGAATTTTACACAACACTGTAATGCCAATCGTATTTAGTATTTATCCAAAAGTATCATCACAGCTATCATGGCTATTAATATGCAGTTGGTGTTGCTATAGCCACCTGAATCCCTCAGAGAAGGTTTTCCACTTTCAAACATGCCTATGGGGAATTTCTTCCATTCTTATCATACTTTTTCATATTTTTCTCTTGGTATGTACCGTGTGCCCATTTGTAAAGCACAAAATGTCATACAGCATATGATTGGCTTATGAGGATGAATTATTTTGATACATAATGAACTGAATCATTTTAATATGTGTTAATTATCAGCATGCTATTTTTTTTTTATATCAGCAGTATGTTTCTGCATAAATATGACCTATGACTACAAACATGATAAGATTTCCCTAAATTCCCTAAATAAGACTAGATAAAGAGAATTAAACAAATGATAACAAAATGTTATATTTTGTAATTTATTTATTGAAGAAAATGAACCAATGTTACATATCTGTGAGTGGCAAAAATATTTGAACCATTGCTTTCAGTATCTGGTGTGACCCCCCTTGAGCAGCAATAACTGGCACTAAACGTTTCCTGTAACTGTTGATCAGTCCTGCACATCAACTTGGAGGAATTCTAGCCCATTCCTCCGTACAGAACAGCTTCAACTCTGGGATGTTGGTGGGTTTCCTCACAAGATCAGTTCACGCCAGGTCCTTCCACACATTTCTATTGGATTAAGGTCAGGCCTTTGTCTTGGCCATTCCACAACGTTAACTTTATTCTTTTCTAACCATTTTTTGTAGAACGTCTTGTGTGCTTAGGTTTGTTGTCTTGCTTGCTGCTTTCTTTTGTGATTCAGTTTACAGACAGACATGTCCTGACATTTTCCTTTAGAATTTGCTGGTATAGTTCAGGATTCGTTGTTCTAACAATGATGGCAAGCCGTCCTGGCTCAGATGTGGCAAAACAGGTCCAAACCATGACACTACCACACCATTATACTACCACAGAGATGGGATTATGCTGGAATATATTGGGTTCACTTATGATTGGCACTCTCATATATGTAATATTGGATCATTTTCCTCAATATGTAAATGACCAAGTATAATATTTTTGTCTCGTTTGTATTATTGGGCTCTCTGTATCTACGTTTAGGACTTGTGTAAAAATGTTATGATGACTTAGGTCATATTTGTGCAGAAATGCAGATTTTTTAAAGACTTCACATCCTTTGAAGGACCACTGTACACTATACATCCAGATTGAATATAATATAGATTGTTTGACTCATTTGTTGTGATTTTCATATTTGCACAGAGGGTCACAGGCACTGCATTTATGTGTTGTTATTAACAGAGTGTTTATTCAGCACACGGAAGTGAAAGGAAAAATGTTCAGGCCATGTTTGCTAGGTTGTTCGAGAACAAATATACTACACAAGACACTCGCACTGTAAACATTTAAAAAGTGTTTATATACAGCATTCAACAATAGGAAATATAGCCCCAGACCTCACATATTATTTATACTGTGCCTTGACATTAACTTAAAGCACAGATTGTTCTTTCTTCACACCTTTGCACATGCATCTGGTGTCACCAGTCAGCCATGCTGTATTCATATCAACTCACAGCACACCCTCCAGCCAGTGTATCTCACCACAGTAACCACTGAACCATATTCTGAGCCATATTGCAGCTGTTGCTTGTGGTATCTATAACTATATCACTCACAACATGTGAGATGCAGTGTGTGAACCTCTTCCATTGCCCCGTTCCATTACATGAGTCATTACTAAAATGCATCTGACAGGAGCTGCTCACTTGGAAAATTAACCTTTTATAGATGAGAGGTATGTGGTGACTGGTGCAGGCTCCGTAGGTCATTCGAAACTTACTCAAAGGGGATAGGTGTCAAATGTAGCTTTATTGAACTGACTGGCAAGAGATCTGGCAACTTCACCAACATGGCTTTGTCACAAGAAAGACCAGTACCTAAAGATTATTTCAGGAAATTTTTTCTGTGACAACGATTGTGCTGTGTATTTGCATTCATTTTGTAGTGTCAAGTAACAGACTGCATATGATTAATTATTTAATAAAATCTGAGGAACAATAAAGCAGGTGAAAATATATTCAACTGAATAGTTTTAGTTGGTGGAAACAAAACTAATATGATGTGCACATGCATTATTAATTAATTTTTAATAAAATACCCCTTTATTAATTTGGTCAGCAGAAGTACATATACCTAAGCTATGATACTGAAATGCCCCTGAGGCATTCCACCAAATGGGCGCCATTTCCATCCCCAGGACATTACACATATATATAATTAATTGAATTAACTATCAGAACCATTTTATTATTAAGCAAAATGTCCTGCACAGTGATGCAAGTGCAAATCTAAGGTACTGTATATAATTTAAAACATTTTAATACTACACAGAACACTGAAAAATAGTATTTGTTAGCTATCACTGGCCTCTAATATTAGACTTTACAATAAAATATCATAATTACAATTATTCAGCAATCCTATGTTTTTTGCATTTTTGTGTCACTCCAAATCCCATCTATGACTTAAATCTTTTTTTCATAAGAAATCCATGATAATTTATTTTAAAATACAAATTTAAGTCATGTTCCCAGGTTTTCACTCAGTCCTGTTCCCCTAAGATATTCCCACTTCTGAAAATTAGGGAACATTCCACAAGTCACATGCTCAGTAGGAAGTTGTATCATCTGGATCTTCTAAAGACCATGGGAAGACCAAAAATAAATTCTCTCTTATTTTATACTTTGTATTTGGTTATATTTTAAGTATTACTGAGAAGGTCAACCTCAACCTGCTATCCTGTTACTGAAGTTAGTTTTAGATGTTTTTTGGTTACTGTAAAAATAAATATTTTTGGTGAATCATTAGAATCGGTGCCCTAATGCTATTAGGATGGATGCCATGTGGTTACATTTTATGTATTTGCTAACTCTTTGCTGAAAACCCAGTCCTGTTACTCATATGAAGAGTAAATTGACTAAGTAACAGTAACAGGACAAACCATGTAAAAATAAAATAAAGTTGCCTGAGATTGACCAATATTCATATGAATAGTTAACTATGTGTTGTTAGATTCAGTGTTGAAAGGCCTATAGAAAATAAAGTTTAGCTTTTAAGAGTTAAAACAAATAAATGGTACCCATTTGGCAGAATGACTTCCCTACATTATTGTGATAATGCGGGAAGGAGGGTGTAACAGTGGTACAAGTGGTTACTGCTGTTGCCTCATAGTAATAGAGATCAACAGTTTGTTTACCAGCTTGTATTTGCCTGTGAGGAGTTTGCATGTTCTCCCCATGTTTGCATGGGGTTTCTCTAGGTACTCACATTCCACCCACATTACAAAGACATGTGCTAGGTTAATTGGCATCTCTAAATTATGTGTGTTTGTGTCTTTTGATGAATTATCTAGGGTTGGTTCCCACCTTGTGTTTTGTGCTAACAGTTAGGCCCTGGCTCCTCATGACCCTGAGTTGTATTATGCAGTAAGAATAATTCCGATAGCAAGAGTTGGGTTTCAGTCGGGTTTGACTGTACTTGTTCATTCTGCATACTGAGACATGGACCTTTTCTTAAAATTCTCAAAAGTAACATGAACATCTATGAAATTATACATTAGGAGATGCTTATACAGAGAACACAAGGCGATGTCATACAAACAAAAAAAAAACCTTCTGCTTTTGCAGATAAGTATTACTTTCCAAAGAAAATATAACTTTGATTGTATTTGGGTATTAACTTGTCAGCTCCTCTGAGAACAGACTAATTAATCAGTCTGACTGCATCCTCATTCTTCTTGATCACACTCATAACAACTCAAAACTCAAACCACTGCATCCTGAATAAGTCCCTTTCTACCCCTTCCCCACTCTGCTGTATCATTCCTGTTGTACCCTCATTAGTAGGATTCCAGTATCACTTGAAACAGATGCCAGAATTATATACAATATCCTATAATGTCTTATAATGTTACTGTAATGTAAAGCCACATTATCAGTTTTATTAGAAAAAGCTTTAAAAAATAGAAAGTACTTTAATTTCCTTTGCTCATTTCATTCCTTTCATTCTGTCTTGGCTCCTCCTTGCATGGAAGTCACGCAAGAAAAAGAAAGGAAGATGATGGAATCAAGGGCAAATGTATTGATTAAGTACACTGTGGAAATAAAAATGAAACTAACATTAATTGCACATTTATACCAATAACATTACATGCTACATTTTGTATACTTGCCTATACCACAATGTCATATCATGTCAATGTATATCATTACCTGACTTCGTATATGGGTATTTAAATAGAAGTGCATTTTATGAAACTTTGATACTCGTTGATACATTGTAGCGAATAAATAGTCTTTCACTGGGTTGTGACTCATGTACTGCACTGGCATTCATTAATTAGTTGAATTAATCATTATTCCTGTATTTATTAATATATTTAATATATTATATATTATTAAAACACATATATATTATCAACGTTGATTTTGATTCATATATATAAATAATAAATAATAATTAATAATTAATAATAAAATGTCTTTCCTGTTGTATTTAAAATGCAGATTTCAGAAGACAGAGAAGCAAGCAGAAATTGTGAAACTGAAGAAGGCTATAAGGCTACCGGCCATTTAACACTGGTATGCTGTGTCTCCCCAATAATGCATTGTCCAAAAATGACACTACATATATACAGCGGTGCTTGAAGGTTTGTGAAACTTTTAGAATTGTATATATTTCTGTATAAATATGACCTAAAACATCAGATTTTTACACAGGTTCTACAATTACATAAAATGAGACAAAAAAATGAATGTTTGCTCATGTATTTGTTGAGGAAAAAGAACAAATTTTACATATCTGTGAGTGGTAAAGGTACATGAACCTATAAGATTAGCAGTTCATTTGAATTAGATTCCAGTGTTTTCAGTCAGCCAGTGATGACAATCCGGCACATGGCTTTATTTTGAGAGCAGGGATTTATCAGAGTTTGATCTTCAAAACACATTTGTGGAAGTATATAATAGCATGAACAAATGAGATTTCTGAGGAGCTGAGAAAAAGTTGATAAAAATCAGGCAGGAAAAAATAACAAACCAACCTCTAAGGATTTTATACTCCACCAATACACAGTCAGACAGGTTGTGCAAAAAGAGGAATTTCAGGACTATTGTTACTCAGTCGACCAAAAAGGCTCCAAGAGCAATGTGTCTATGAGGTCACAAAGGAACCCAGCACAACTTCTAAGGATCTAAAGGCATCTCTCATGTTGTTTAATGTTAATGCTCATGAGTCCACTATTAAGGGAAAACTAAATAAAAATGGTGTGCATGGCAGGGTTTCAAGGAAAAGCAATTGCTCTCCAAAAAGAACACTCCTGCCCCTCATGTGACAGCTGGACAATCCAGAAGGCTATTGGAAAATATTTTGTGGATGGATCAGACCAAAATAGAGCTTTTTGGTTTATATGAAAAGCAACCTGTCTGCATTCCAGCATAAAAACCTTACCCCATCTGTGAATCATGGTGGTGGTAGTAACATGGTATTTGCCTGGTTTATTGTATCTGCCACAATGCCATAATAGAAAGAACAATGAATTCCTAATTATACCAGAGAGAGAGAGAGAGAGAGAGAGAGAGAGAGAGAGAGAGAGAGAGTCTTTTTTGGACATTGTGTTGTTGGGGAGAAATTACATATAAAAACATCAAACTACTTATTTCATAAAGCTATTTAGTAATGTTTTAGTAATTTAGTAATGCTTGCATAATGAGTAATTTGCGAATGCCAGTGCAGTTCACACCTTGCACAATTGATTTGCTTTATTGTACACAATAACATATTTCAGCTGTGCAAACACAATTACAAAGGTCAATGAAGCATCTTTTGATTAACTGATTTTAAATTGTAGACATTCATGACTGACATAAATCACTAACTGCTTAGCAAATATGATGAGAATGCATGCATGTGTAACAAGTAATCACTTTCAAAGATATGATACATTGTCTGAAAACCGCTATTAATGAATGCTTAACTTCACACCCTACACACAAGCTTAACATTTTCTCTCACCGCATTCTAATAGATTGTTTACATTAAACGTCTTTGCATAAAATTGCTTTATTATATCTTCTCCAGGTTTTTCAGTTCATGAAAAGATAAAGCCTCCGACCTCTGGTGTGCACAAAAAGAAAGAATTTTTTAACCTTTCTCTTCAACCAGTCATTGTTAGAGAAACTATGTTTTTTTTATGTCAGCCCTCATTTGGAGCCATTACAATGTTCTCTCTCTCTCTCTCTCTCTCTCTCTCTCTCTCTCTGTGCATTAGCTTCAAATGGGGCACTAATTACATGCTGGGAATCTTGCTGGTCTTATTTCCTCTCCCCATGTCTGCTGTGACTTAAATAACATCATCTGACACTAATGTTGGCTCTTCTTGCTTTCCTTTAAGAAGTTCTCCATTTAAATATCTAATTGTGCTGCCCCAGAGTATCATAAGCGATACAGTATGGTTGTGAATGGGTGTGAGAACATTGGTGTGTGACTTGTTTCATGTGTGTATCCTATTCCTGTGCTGTCATGTACAACATTCAAATTATCCACCTGAAAGAAAAGTTGATTACAATTGATTTTTCCTCCCTACTCACCACCACCTCCACCAGTCATTTATCGTACCAGACTATGTTATCAAATAAGAACACACCCCTAAAGCTTATCATCTCCATCCAGGAGAGAGGTTTTTGGCACCGTGCCTGTAATTGGCCTGAGATCAGACCATTTGTGTCCTCTGAGAGAAGGTATGGATGAGTCAGATAGGCAGGCCTGTTGTTTTCAAGGACAAAGGTAACCAACTGATGTCTGATTTCTCTTGCCTGCACCCATCAGCAAGGCAAAGACAAACTCTGCTGCAGTTTTTTAGTAAAATCCAAATATGGAAAGGTTGTTGATGTAAAATGCTAGCCATGCTGGCATGGCTTTCTGAAGGTGACTTCTTGCATCTTATCACAGCCTAATAATTGGCTCCGTGCCTGCTGGCACAGTTTTGCTTACCCGTGATCGATGGGATAGTCTGACATCATTGATTTGGCTAAGTACTCTGCTGTATCATTTCTGCTGTACTCTCAATAACACAACCAAGCCTGACACCAGTAGCACTTGAAACAGTGTGACATCAGCATTGAAAGTGCTTGAATCACGTGGTTAGACTCAGCTAATGTGGACTTTAAAATCAGAACTAATAAAAACTTAATATGATGTATAAAAATGTAGTCCATGAAACAAAGATTGTATTGTTCCACCTTTGTGAAATTTGAAAGTTTAACCTTATCACATATATTTTATGTTATACTTTATTACCAACCAGTTAGTCTTTCTTTTAAGCCGGGTTTATAGAGAGCCATCTAAGACAAACTGAACGTAAACAATCATGTCTTCGCAGAACAGTAGGACGTTCTAAGGGATTCAGCAGTAGAGCAGTAAGATAGTAAACAGCAATAAATAGCAATAGTGATATTTAAAAAAAATGCAGTGTGTTGTATACACAGGGCATTTTTCTCTTTTCTATTTCATCACATGCTTTTTCAAAAAAAATAGCTGGACAGTGCGTGCACAGTAGTACAAATGAGGAACAAACTACTTGAACGTGTTAGAGAAGTGAAGTCCAGTCCAATAAGCAGATAACAAGTAAAGGGGACCTAAAAGTCCCTCCACAATATGGGGACTTCACTAAGTGATGGTACTGTGATTCATATGCCAGAATGAAGTTAATATTTTCTCATAAGATTAGAAATATTCTTATAATAGAAATATTCATTTTAAATAAAAGGGTACATTCAGACATTGAGGTTTAGGGTATTGGGATATATGCCAATATATCTGCTTACATTTTGAGAAGCCCTTGCATTTCATTTGAGTTACCTTGTGATTTTGGATTTGTGTGGTTCTATATTTGAAATTATACTCTTGCCTATTATGCTTTTGTTGTCATTACAAGTCATCATGCTGTTTTCAAGAATATCAAATTGGGCAATCATATCAAGGGACCAGCTGAAAATAACTGGCTCTATCAGATTTGGAAGGAGTTGATTACTTGGTTGCACTACCAAATAACACACAATGTGCAGAGTGGCTGTTGAAGAAGTCTATTTAGTTTGTGATTTCGCCATTTATGTCAAGAACCCTTGATGTACAATTTTGAATTTATAATGATGGGGCAATCCAAATGTTGAATAAATATTTGCTGACACAGAAGGGGTAAGAGCAAATTTAGAATCTACCTGACTAAATGCTTTTCAACACTTGTCAATATACATTGTTTATATTATACATGTGTAAATAAAAAGTACATTTTCCTTGAGTTAAAAGAGCACTCTTTAATAGCCATTAATTTGACTGTGCTCAAAATTGTTTGTTTGTTTATTTAGTTTATTTAACATAGCTTTCAGCATCAATAGCTATGTTAATGACAGGGTTGCATTGACACACAAGGTTAGATCAAAACTAGGCATGCATACTCAGATCCGGCCAATTTAGCATAATCAATTGACCTAATGCATGTCTTTGGATTGTGTAAGGAAACCGGAGTACCCAGAGTAAACCCACGTGGACACTGGGAGGACATGCAAACTCGACTGTGCACAAAAGGCTAGATTATTAAGTGAGAAATGCAAATGTATTTATATAAAGACAAAAAAAAGGAATAAATCCATATGAAAAAAGAGTAACTACCAGCTACAAGAAAAACTGTGAGCAACAAAAAAACTTTCTTTTATGTTCTTAGCCTACAGTAATGACTTGACCTATTTATTTGGATGGAAGCACCCCTTTTAAGAACTGCCAGAAAGCAATGGCAGATCAACAGAGGTCTTTCTAATCGCCCACATGCTTTGCGTAGGTACTGCCACTGAAAGCCTACAGCAGTACAACAGCTGCTCCGAGACATTCAACTCATGAAAAAACTCTATTATGGCAAACAGGAGGAGGTGGAGGCTTATCTCATCAAAGTAAGTTCCAAAGGTCATGTACGTGTATGCATTTAGCACTGATACTTCACGTTTAACTCAAATGCTTTCAGTCTCATTTATTAAAACATTCAAAGTTAAATAGTGTTTCCCAATAAAGGTGAGAGGTTTTCAGGCTTAATCCAAAATGTACAGCTTTACATATTAAGGATAATGTAAAAATATCTCAAATCATGCAGCTTCACTCAGTCTGTGTGATTAGAAGAGTGTCACATTTCTACAACAGGGTTTTCTCAAATGATTCAAACAGGTCATATGTACTGCATATGTACTGGTTTAGTCAAACCAAATGCACCCTTTTGACCAATTTATTCAGATATCTTCAAAATATATTGTCAATTTCAAATGGAGATAAAGGAATCTCCCCTCAACAGATGGCAAGTGACGCAACCTTCTGAATCATCGTAAAGGCTAGAGGCCAGGTGAAGTGCTGAGTCCCAGTACACCCACTGGCTGCACCAAGCTGGGTACACATGGTCACGCTACCACACCCTGAGAATGGAAGTGGTTTAGCCAACATGTTGAAAATAAGTAATAACCACTACAAACCACTCAGCACAGGCCAGCTGTCAGTCATTTGCTTGAGAGTGGCCTGTAATTGTCACGATCAGGATAGGGAGGGACAAGGGACACTGACATAGTGTGCTAGTGTGATTTATTCACAGTGGACATGGAGAAAATGGTAACTCACAGATACTGACATAAAATGCTAATATACATGAACTGAGGGCTAACCGTGAGGCAGAACAATAACAAACAAAGCCGTGTACTTGGGCTCACCACCAGGGGCAGGGTACTAATACTAACATCCACATAGTACACCAAACCGACAATATACTGACAAACAGACAAGTAGTGCAGATACAAATAGACAAGGAAGGCACAGACAGACACACAACTGATAATGCTAACATTAACAAAGACATATCAGTATACAGACTGAGATGGTAATGGCTAAAATAACTTGAAAACATGAAACAATACAAGAAACAGTGACAAGATCTAACTAACCAGACATGAAGCATCGCAAAAAAATAAGAACCAAGAAGCCAGAGTTGTGTGAAAATACCAGAGGTGAACCGGAATGGAAGTATTTACAGGAAATGCAGGCTGTAAATGCGGCGCCTGCTGTGGAAGGGGTAAAGGGTCAAAGGCGAGCTATGCAGGATGATATTGCACACCAGTTCACAGCCTCATGACATAGTCCCCCCTCAAGATACAGCTCCAAAACACAAAGAAAAGAAACAGGGAAAAACAAGGAGAACCCAAGAAAGACTCCGATCACCTGAAGGAAGGGGGACAGAACATAGATGTGAAAAGAACTGGGGACCAGACCAGTGTGGGCATGACCTCAGTAGCCACCAATGATGACATAGAGGCCTCAAGAGCTACAGACAACAAAGCAAGGGCCTCAGTAGCTGCAGACAGAGGCACAGGGGCCTCAGAAGCCATGGATGGCACTGCAGTTGACTCATGTTCACAGTTGACATTCTAATTCATCTTAAAGATGCCTATTGGAGTATAGGTGCAGGCCAGCCATGTTGGCAAAGTTGGCAAACCATTTCTTTCTGGACTTCGTTTTGGGAGGGCAGGGATTTATTAACTTACTTGTTGGGAATGTAAAATGCTGTGTCATAATGAAGAATCACAATTCTTCATTCTACTGATACTATTTGTCAATGAAGATTCCATTCCTGTATACTTCATATTATGAATGTGTTAGCAGTGGAAAGAAAAACGATTAACTAAGTAGATAGGATGGCTACATATTTTTGGCCATATAGTGTGTCTTGCCCTGAAATGAACATGACTGCAACAGTTGTTGCATATTTGACCTTGTACCTGCTTATGATTCAAAACCTTTGGGGCAATTGTGACTAAATTTTACATTTTACTACTTTATACAGCATTTTCAAGACAGTAGGTTTTTTCACAGTATAGCTGCTACTAAATATAATACATGACCTGAGAAAAATCTTCAACATATGTGGAACAAAACATATGTGGTCTGTTTATTTTTTCAAAATACAAAGTAAACATTTTTATCAGAATATATCCCTGAACATAGCCACCCATGCCTTATGTGTTGAATACAGTATCTATTCAGAATCTAGTCCAGAACAAAACTAATGAGTTATTGATGATTAACCAATGAAAGGGGAAAAGGGAATTCAAATTAAATGATCACTTTCACAGTGGGCAGGTGTCTCCTTCCTTGTAATAATATGTAATCCCATCTGTATGGAAATTAGCAATTGAAAATGGTTGCAATAAACTGCATAATAAACTGCATGACCTTGAGCTGCAATTTGCACTAGTCGCCATGGTGCACATGCACGCACATTCTGATGGGGTCAATCACCCATACTGCTTCAGGGTTGGATAACCTGTCAAGCACATAACCAAATCAATCTCCCAACCAAGGCACTCATTACTCTAATCACTCATAACTACCACCATATCTAACTGACAGACAACTAGATAATCCTCCCTATATCGTTCTTAGCATAAATGATGGATTACGTCTGAAAGGCAATCAGAAGTGGAAAAATAGGGCAGCGTCTGCCGCCATGCTAACCTAAAGAGAGCAGCTCTCACCTTTTCTGGATGGATGGAGCCTGCACTCTGCCAGAAAGAAACAGAGAGTGGCAGAGAGGAAAACATGCCCAGGTCTGACAGTTACCCATGCTAGCTTGGCAGCCATTTTGGACACGAGTCAAGGGCATGCAGCAGAACAGCCAAAACAACTCTGCCAACTTATGAAGCAGTTAACTCTGAAGGACACAGTGCCATAACTTGGAGACTGCTGAATGTATAGCACCACACACCTATTTTCACCTGTTGAGGTTCTTTCATGTAGTTTGTATGGTATCTAGTAATACACATCATCATCTTCTTTTAGCTGAGGGGGTTTAGCAATGAGGGGGTTCCCTCAGTGGATCTGATCAACATATTAGACCTGGTTGATGTTTTTGCCCTTCCTGCCGTAACGACAGTCTGGAGCAGTGGGTTCCGTGGAGGTGAGTGACTTGTCCCTACTTGAAGTTAACATAGACTGCATGCATGTTAAGGTTCAGCTGCGGTGGGGTTCAGGATCTTCATTCCTTTCAGCCCTCATAGACTCGGGAGCTGCTCGAAATTTCATCAACCAGACTGTAGTGGAAAAGTAACAGATTCCAGTGATAGAGACTGAAACTCCCCTCATTTTCAAGGCGGTGGGGAAGAAAATGGTGAAGGAACACACTCAAGGACTCACACTATGGACAAGACTACTGCATGAGGAGAGCAACTCTTTTAATGTAATCCCCACTCCCCGAAAATACATCATCCTAGGTTACCCCTGGCTGGTAAGACACCAACCTAGTATATCCTGGGATCATGGGGAAATAACTAGGTGGGGAGATCAATGCTTCACCTCCTGTCTGACTTTACCTTTACCTGTCTGAGTGACCTATGTGGAAAGCTCAAGCCTGAGGGGGACATGCAACGTGCCTCTGTGTTATGCAGATCTTGCCGCAGCCGTCTCCAAACAGGGAGCCAGCGTGTTGCCCCTCATTCCCCAGGAGACTGCACTATCGATCTGTTACATGGTACCACACCTCTGCGAAGCAGGAGCTACCCCTTGTCGAGGGTGGAAACCGAGGCATTGGGTTGGGTTACATATAGTACGTCCTTCCACCTCTCCAGCCGCAGCCGGCTTTCTTTGACCATGTATGGACTACCAAGGCCTGAACGCCATCACTTGTTAAGTACAAGTACCCGCTGCCCTAGTCCCCTCTGATTTGGAACAATTGAGAGGCGCAACTATCTTCACAAAGTTGGACTTGCGCAGCGCCTACAATCCCATCTGGGTACGATGAAAACCGCCTTCCTAACCACCAGGGGGCACTAGGAGTACAGACTCATGCCTTACAGACTTGCTTACACCCCCTCCGTCTTCCAGGCCTTCATTAAGGAGGTGCTGAAGCTGTTTTGTCTCAAAGGGCCAGATCCCCCCCTAAACTACACCCATGTGCTGTCTTCTCCCCCAAACTTAGCATCGCCAAGCATAACTATGATGTGGGTAATCGTGAGCTTCTGGCCATAAAGTTGCCGTTTGAAGAATGGCACCACTGGCATGAGGGGGCTAAATTTCCATTTTTGGTCTTGATAGACAACAAAAATTTTGAATATATACAGTCTGAAAAGAGACTCAATCCCACGCAAGCTAGATGGGCATTTTTTTTCTTTACTCGCTTTGATTTCACAGTCTCCTATCATGCAGGGTCCAAGAACGCGAAGGCAGACGCCCTATCCCACCTGTGGGAAGCTGAGAAGGAGGATAGTCCTTCAGCCACGATCCTGGCACTTGACTGTCTAGTCAGGTCAATCCGGTGGGAGATAAGAAAACAAATCCAGCAAGAACAAGCCACCGAACCTCTTCCAGGCGATTGCCCTCCAGACCTTGAGTTTGTACCCTCAGATATGTGTAAAAAATTGATTTATACTATACATTGTAATCCTAGTTCGGGTCAGAAGAACCTTGGAGTTAGTTAAGTACCAATTCTGGTGGAAGGAGCTGGAGGATGACGTTAATGAGGTGGTAAGGTCTCTATCTACCAGAGACTGCGAAACTGCGACTTCCAAGTAAGAAGTTAAGTCATAGATTCGTGGATCTATTTAAGGTTTGGAAACAGGTAAACCCCATAAACCCCTGTAAACAGATTACAGTTACCTGCCTTTTATTGTATTGCACCAACATTTCACATTTCCTTTTTAAAACCGTAATTTCCTCCTCCCAGGTGCAGCCGGAGATCAACCCCCCTCCTCCTTTGGACGTGGATGGTTCCCCCGCTTACAGCATGAGCCGGTTGTTGGACTCTAGGCGTCAAGCTGGACAGATCCAATATCTGGTGGATTGAGAGGGATAAGATCTGGATACCGGCAAGGGACATACTCGACCCCTCCCTTATCTCCGATTTCCACCAGGAACATCCTGATCGTCCAGGCCTAGAGGGTGCCCCAGGAGGAGAAATTTGTGGACAGTGGGTGCCGCCTGTCGGTTTCGGCGGCTGTGGGTTCCCTTCCGCATCACTAGAGGGTGCCATCACCCGACTTCTAGAGGCCACCATTTCCAGCCATCTTTAGACTATGCAACGTAATGTAAATATATAGGGTATTTCCACAAGAAAACTTAATGCAAATGATATACATAAATGCATCAGAGATACTGCTGAAAACACAAGTGATTGATGAGAGATTGAAATGACCCATACTTTTGTTTGACAGAAGCCACAAGCACATTGATAAACAGTATTACGAACAACATGGGAGATCAGCCAGATGCCTCAATGAGACTCAATGAGTGAATGTGAACCAGTTTATATAGCTATCTGTGAGAGAGAATATATAGTGGAGGAACAAACAAAAGAGTACTATTTACAATAGGACAGACACACACAATTACAAATGCCATTTATAGCTTGAACTGCCCCCCCCACACACACAGACAAATGACTTTGCTTGTGGATCGGCAGCATTGATTGGCTGTTTAAGTGACTGTATTGATTGGCTGTTTATAGCCGCAAATGCCAGAGTTAAAACACACATTTAAAAGACAGTTTCTTATTATAATTTATTATAATTGTTAAGACCTTGCTTGTTAAAGTGAATGGATGTTGATTATATGGTCATTAAACAGTGCATACTTGTATTTTATTCCCCTACTTAATTTCCTGAAAACGTGTGTACCTAAACAAAAGAAACAAAATAGCTTTTTTGTTGTTTGTATGTTTTTTTGTTTTGTTTTTTATCTTTAATTAACTACTGAAAAAAGGTTACAGGTAGACACCAAAATGGGGTTTGGAATATCCTCTTCTTCCGCTACACTACACGGATATGCACTCAATCTCAGATTTTACAGATACATTTTTAATATGCCATTTGTTGTAGTGGGAGCTAGTGAAAGGAGTTATGCAAGCAGGTATGGGTGAGGGCATCTCCTATGCCCTCACTTGTGGTTATGTGGTTATATATTATCAGCATACTGTTTCAGAATGATCACATGTGGGTACTACACAACAATTTAACTTGTAACTATATTGCTCCAGTGCTGAAAAGGTGAATAAAATGACATAAGAATAGGTTTGGTTACACGTTATTTCTTGTCAAGTTTATTGTTAGCATAATGATTTTAGCGTAGAATTTGCTTATTGTCTTATATTGTCAGAAGTCACCACTTGCTCTTAGATGTAACATAATAAGTGACACATTAGTCCTTTATTCAATAGGGAAACATGACAAATTTGTCATTCATGGCTATGACTCATACGCTGCAGCTACAGGAGAAAGAGATGAGTGAAAAGTATATTCTGGTAAATGTGCTACATCTCAGACTTACCGAGTACTAGATCATGCTTGACTCCAATAATTTATGTCAATCATCTATTAGAGTACTCATCTACTGTATATAGCTAATATATTTCATTACCATACTATTCCCTAACAGACAGGCATTACTAGTCCTAGTGCTCAGACCAGTCATTTTTATAATCTGAAATTTTTTAATGAGTTAAGAAAACTGCATTCTATTAAAATTTCAGCTGCATAAACATTAACATAACTGACCTGGCTACTCAAGGACATTTACCTTCCTATCCTTAAGCCACTGCTTTGTTTTTTGGCACTGTCTTTAAGGTCATTGCTGAGCTAGAAGGTGAACCACCTTCCCTTCTTCAGCTGTCTTGCAGAGGGCTGCAGGTTTTACACAAGAATTTGGTTGTACTTGGCAGTCTCCGCTGAGAGTGAACAAAAACTCTCGCATGTTGCCACCACCATGCTTCTTTTAGTAGTCACGCTGGCTTTCTGTCTTGGGATGCTCAAGGGAAGTGTCGGCTCACTTAACGTCCTGACGCTCACACAGTGTTCTGCAGTATGCAGGCGCCGGTCTTTAGAGGCATTGATTGCCTTATTAGCAACATATGCTGGCTCAGGAATATAAGAGAGTCCCTGAGTCCTGGCAGGTTGTTGCTGCATTTTCCGACCTTCCTGCTTTATTGCTGTAGCATTTTGCTTAGGTGGTAACTATTATCCAGTCCTGTCAGGCTTAGTGGTAGACCTGCCTCATAAAGGAGGTAGGCCATGTATGGCTTAGAAGACTGGTGGTAAGATAGGGATTAGGTCTATCGTGTCTTTTGAGGGGTTTGCTGCACTGCCTTTTTCATTCTCGTGCCTCCTCTTCTGTGTCACGCTTCCAAAGCAGTCATGTGACACATCCCGTTCGCCTCCACTTGAGATCTGTGCTGCATATGCGCCGGTCCGAGCTACACCAAATACGTACGCCGATTGTGTAAGGCTCCGCACTTTTCGCCGAGCACTTTCAGTTTACGTTTTCTGTTCACCCGTCCTCTTTACTAAAACCACAGCGTTTTAATGTACACTCGTATATACTAAGGAGTGGTTTTGTTTTTGAGTCTGCTCCGCATGGTGCTTGTTTTTGTTCTTTATATTTTTATATTTCTTTTTTTTAGCTCACATCTACCCAGCCAGTTTGTGGCAAGATGTTAGAGCAATAGACCCTGTTCAGATCGACCAGAGTTCGGCCCCCAACTGCTTGCTGACTGAGGCACAGCTTTGTTTTCTATTTTCATTAGTTTAGTTCCCATGTTTTTCATTTTATATTTTGGTTCACTATTTTCATCAGGAGCTAACTGAAACTGGGTCCATAAAATTATTTTATTTTCACCATTCGGCCTTGATTGATCAATATTTGGACCCAGCGTTAACTCCTGGACCTCCAATATGGAGGTCCCCACTTGCCACAGATGGCGTCGTCAGTCTCTGGTTGGGTCCCGCTTAGCTTTTGGGGGGTCAGCCAGTTGCTATGATCCCTTCAGTGACCTGGTATGGCAACCCAACCCTGCAGACCTGCCAAGTCCCTGCCGCAGAAGGCACCGACATCCACCCAGGGCTGCTTTAGAGCTGCTTTGGCCATCTATTACCTTGGGCCCAGGTAGCGAGCTGGATGGGCTTCCCGACCCTGCAGATTTGCTTCTGCCTACCACTTGCATGGATTACCAGCCACAGGCGTTCACCCCAGAACCACCTAATGTTTTTGACCTTTGTCAGGGCCTCTGGTGGGTGGTCGAATATGTGGGTGATTTCAGTCAGTTAGCGGTGGTTTTGGGTTGCTATGACTGGCCGATAATGGACCTCTTCAGGCATGGCCTCAACATAGAGGTAAGAGATGAGCTGTAATTTTGTGAGTCTCCTTCTTCCCTTCCCAGCTGTATGATCTCCACCTGCAGAGGGCCAGGGAGAGGGACAGTTTGGCCTGCAGCTCGTTACCTTTTTGTTGGGCTAAATATGTAAGCTTTGACCATTCCGCTTTCGGACATTATGGGTCCTCTCGCCACTACGGTCTTAACCCACAGTACCCTGAAGTCACTGTGGGCCAGCCATTAATGTGGTTATTACGCAGCTGCATGCCGTAGTGCCACCTAGCTCCGTACCTGAGCATGTTAGCTCCATACCTGAGCCATTAGCACTGCCTAGCTCTGTACTTGAGCACGCCACACCTCTTAGCTCTGTACCTGATCATGTTAGCTCTGTACCTGAGCCGTTAGCGCCACTTAGTTCTGTACCTAAGCATGCCGTGCCTCTTAGCTCTGTTCCTGAGCACACTAGCTCCATTCCTGAGACAGTTAGCGCTGCCTAGGTGTGTACTTGAGCATGCAGCACCTCTTAGCTCTGTACTTTAGCACACTAGCGCCGTTCCTGAGCCGGTTAGCACTGCTTAGCTCTGTACTTGAGCACACAGCACCTTTTAGCTCTGTACCTGAGCCGTTAGTGCCACTTACCTCTGTATCTGAGCACGCTATCTCCATTCCTGAGCTGTTATTGCCGCCTAGCTCTGTACCAGAGCATGCTGCATCTCGTAGCTCCATATCTGAGCTGCTAGTACCCTACTTGAGCCGTTAGCACTGCCTGGCTCCATACCTGAGCACGCTGCACCTCTTTGCTCTGTACTTGAGCCATTTTTGCTGACCCCTACATCACAGTCACTTCTGTTGACCTCCGTGCCATGGTTATGGTCACCGTTCACCAGGTGAGGCGACTCGCACCGACCTTTTTCATGGGCTCGGTCGGGTCTTGCCCCATTCTTGAGCCACCAGCACCAAGCACCGGTCAGAAGACCGGAGGTAAGATAGGGATTAGCTCTAGCGTAGGAATAGATGCCCCCGCTATCGTGTCTTTTGAGAGGTTCGCTGCGCCGCCTTTTTCAGTCTTGCACCTCTCCTTCCATGTCACGCTGCTGAAGCAGTCACGTCACACGTCCCACTCGGCTCGGCTTGGGATCTCGCCGCGCTGTGCATGCGCCGGCCCGAGTTATGCTGAGTGCATACGCTGACTGCGTAAGGCTCCGCACTTTTTGCCGAACGCTTTGGTTTTTGTTTTCTGTTCACCTGTCCTCTTTATTTTTGACCGCCACAGCGCTTTAAAGTATGCTCGTGGTCTGGCCTCTCCTCCTTGCCAATGTATATACTAAGGAGTGGTTTTGTTTTTGAGTCTGCTCCACGCAGTGTTTGTTTTTGTTTTTTATATTTTTATAAAATATTTCAAGACGTTAGAGCAATGGACCTTGTTCCGATCGACCAGAGTTTGGTCCCCAGCTGCTTGCGGCCTGAGGCACAGCTTCATTTTCCGTTTTAATTAGTTTAGTTCCCATATTATTTATTTTATATTTTGGTTCACTATTTCCATCTGGAGCTAACTGCAATTGGGTCCATAAAATCTCTTTTACTTTTATTTTCGTTGTTCACCCTCATGTTATCATGGCAAACCGTAACAGCTTCACAGTAGGTATGGTGTATTTGGGTAGTGTGAAGTTTTGTTTTTGCCAAAAATAGTTATTTGCCTCATCTGACCATGAAACCATTTTTGTTGCATTTTTCCACAATAGGTTTCTAAAAATATCATAAAATATAGGTCAGATTTGTGTAGATTATGTGAAATTGTTTTCATGTGCACAGACCAGCCAATCTTTGACATAAATATTTTAATTCCCTCTTGGTAGCATCTCTAATTATCCTTTCACTGTGTTCCAGTTTAGAAGGACAGCCCAATTTAGGCAAGGTGTTGGTGGTACCATACACTATGCACTTCTTTAAAATGTTATGTATGGTACTCTGAGGGATAATTAATGTTCTGAAATCCTATTCTATATTTCTCCTAATTTGTGCCTTTTCACAACTTTCAATTGTAGTCTTTTAGAAAGCACCTTTCCATGACCCTGCACTCCTAGTAGTGGAATCCTTAAGCCAAGGTTGTACTGAAGTAATCAATCACCACAACTATTGTAGCCTAGGTTGAGGTCTCCACCAGTAAGTTAGACACCAATAACTTGACACCATATCACTGTGATTTTTTTTAAATCAATTTCAGATGCAGATCTAATAAATCAGTTAAACCACTAATATACATAGGGCATATGACACACCATACAAAATTGGGAGAACCACGTGCCCAACCTGTCTATTTGGTAATTCATATGAAGTAGGTACATTGTCCCATGTCACGCTCACACTAGGCTTCCCATCAAGCATCACTCCTGCCACTTCATCATGTTTTTTGACACTGTTTGCTCGACCCTTCTGTGCTTTTGTACTGTTTTGTGTTTAATGTTTAATGCCTTCAAATCAGCTTTCTGCATCTGCCTCCCAGTTTCTGCCAATTATAACACTTAGGTCCATGTTATGGGAATCTAAACTGTATCAATGTTTTGGAACCATAAAGGACATTTGAAATAGGTTGCAAGAAAATATATTTTTTAAAGTTTGTTAATTGATTTTTTTGACACAGATTTACCATGAGTTAATAATGAGTGACTAGGGATGTACTGTATTAGTGATGGCTAATAAACCAATTCAGCAACACAGGTGAATTCCCATGAATTTCAGCTAGTTTTCTGACTAACCTTGTACTGCTTGAATTCTTCGTGGCTAGAATGAATAAAGCAAAAAGCTGTTACTCTGTCAATCAGGCATACTACTGTAGAGTGCTTGACCTTGTATCTTCTCACAGACTGAAACATAATTGAGTGTGATTTATTTCCCTGTCGTACATAGTTCCTTTGTAAGTCTCTCACAGTCTGTTTCATAAAAAGATTAGAGTTTAGTCAGGTTTTTATGGAAATATTTTGCTACAGTAAAACATAAGTCAATTAAAACAAACACGCAAATATACTAATATAACATGTGTGATGGCAGGTGTTGTCTCGCTATGTGAAGACCAGTATGGAACTGAAAGGGTCATTGCACACATTTAGGTCTTGCCGCTCAGAGCCAGGAGCCTGGAAAGAGTGTCCAAGCACATGGGCAGTGTAAAGCTGCTGACTCGTGTGTGTGTGTGTGTGTGTGTGTGTGTGTGTGTGTGTGTGTGTGTGTGAGTGTTTACCTTGTCTTTCTATACTCGTGAGGAACAAGTGTCCTTGCAATGATAGGAAAACCTGGAATTTTGACTCTCTTTCCTCCGTTTTTTCCCATCCTCACTTTATTAATTGCTTTTTTCCAAAAAATATAAATGTGAAAAACCAAAAAGTGCCAAAACACTTGCTTTAGGTTACTGAGGTTAAGGTTAGGGTTAGTGGTAGGTGTGGTAGGTGTAGCTTAAATTAGCTGCAGTAATCCTTCATTCTAGTCAATGGAAAATCCTCACAAGTATTGTAAGACAAGCATGTGTGTGTGTGTGGGGGGGTGTACATTAGTATGTAAATTAGTACATCTGTGTCCAAATATAAAGTGAGCTATGTTAGTGGAAATGTTCAAATGTCCAAATGTTAGTGGAGCTAGAGAAATTGTTCCAGACTGACCTTGACCCAATTTGCCAATATTAGCAGTTGCATCCCATCCTGCCCTGATTTGGTGTGTGTGTGTGTGTTTAATTTCTGTAAAGTACTGCAGCCTGCATTGCATGTGTATGTGTGTCAGTGTGTACGTGTGTGAGTGCGTGTGCATGTGTGTTTTTAATTTCACTACTCACTGACTATCTCAATCATTGCCGACCTCTCTCATTCACTCACTCACTCACTCCTTCTTCATCTCTTACTCACTCCCTCTTTATGTCTCCATTTCCTACTCTGACATACTGTCCTTCCACAATAACACAAAACTCAAGTGCTACAGAGATTCACATTACACAAGCCTAAAAGGAGACTGGGATGAGATTTAGCCCATCTCATTCTTCATAATGGTGCTCTGATCATTTTTATTGTTCTGCTGGTCATGCTGTAAACTCAGTATTCACCAGCCAACCCCTCTGTAAGTGAAGGGATCTCTACCTGGTCATACTGCAGCCTGCGTTGATTTCAGTCCTTCAGGCTTCATCATAGATTACCACTTTGAATATTAAAGTCCTGCCTGATATGTGCCAGTGATCAGTCTTTTCGTTCGATACATTATCTGCTTTCACAACAATGGACTCTTTAGAGTCTCAGGGTTTGATTTTTGAACCAGAAGCTTTTGACAGAGAATTATATGCAGACTCTTGCTGTGAAGAACCATTGCTCGGCTGGAGAACAATTCATAAATCGCTTGAATGCTTGATTTAGCATGGAGAAGCGATGTTCAATAACGTCATGGTACTGCTGATGATGAACGATCATTTCATCTGTGGCTTACTGTCTTGCTTCATGTGTTGCTTACTCCTACAGAACGAGTCACAGTCACAGAGGTGGACCGCACAATACTTTGTTTCACTACAGTGTAACTCAGTGCAGTTAAATTCAATTCCACTCATGTGGCTCTTCTAATTATATTTGATTAGTTTGTCCATGAGCGCTGACCCACTCCTAATCCAGCACTGACCCACAGTGGGTTCGAGAGCTGTGGGTGGTGTGATGCTAAAGTAACGGTGAACCAGCCTGATGGCCAGCGGTAATGAATCTGTCACTTCAGTGGCCATCGCTTGACTGCAGGTTCACTTGACCTAGCATATGAACTTTAGCGTTGACAGGAAGTGCCACTTGCAGGAGAATGACACTGCATCCAGAGAGGGTAGCAAATTAAAGCCATCTCCTGATGCAGAAGAAAAGCATTGAATGTATTTCCTTCAAAGGAAGTGTTACCACTTAAAGCAAGTCTATTTACACCATGACATAACCCTAGTTTCTCAAAGGTTTTGGGACCAAAAAAACCTCACTTACATTGAAAGTGTAATGCCTCTCAACCACATTAATAAAAATATTTGTAAATGAAGCTCTGAAATACATCCCTTCTAAACCTTTTTCCATAAGGCTGTGGGACCAGTTGAAGACCTAAGACTTTCCTAAATGAGAGATCCATGAGTTCTTGAATTAGTTCCTTTTCTAGATAGGATTTAGATAGTGTAACGATGATGTGTGCCTTTTAGCCACATTATCTTACATCGTCCTCCTCTGACCCTTTTTGCCTCCCACAACAGGTTGTGCAATCACAGCCTGCTGTGTTCTTCCTATATAAGCCTTCAGTCTTTTGCACCTTGTTTGTCTGGCATTTTCACTCCACCCACCCTGCTGCTCAGTCTACTGCTTCTGGTTTTTTGTTTCCGCTTGCTTCCTTGATCTTTGTCTCGTGTATGCTTTATCTAGTGTTATTACATAGCTTTCATTTATCCTTGTTGTTTGAAGATGATGTTGAAGATGTACACGATGTCAAAGATGTATGTTTGGCCATGTCTTGCTAGTCAATTTATAGTAAGGGGGCAGGGTCGTCATGCCACACAAATTCACTACAGGCACTACATTTCCCATAATGCCTGAGCACCTTTCCAAAATCTGAGTCAGTTTCTTTCAGTTTTTTCTCATAGAATAATTCACATCTGCAAATATTTCAAAGAAATTCATGCATGCTGCAGACAAGGTCATAGCTATATGTTTAGTTAATGCAGTTAATAAAAATTCGTTCTCCATTTCTCATCCATGGCATCCATTCTCATCCATGGAGTGTTAAATCGCTTAATCTATTTAAACCATTTAAACAGGCTTATTTTTTACGTACAGTTGTGCCCCTACAACTGACTGGCAAGCAGACAGGTACAGTTGTGCCCCTCTAAATTCTGTGTGCCCCTGTACAACAAGTAGTCTAAAAATACCCCAGCTTATACTGAGAACTCACAGAAGAAGGACTCCCCTTATTAAGATACTTTGCATAGATATGTATTTAATATAATATTGGGTATGGTTATGTTTGTATAACCGATATAACCACCCTAAGAAATAGAGTGCATGCGAGTGCTTGTGTACCGATAGTGAGGATGGATGGAGACTCGTTCCAGGTCTTTGATGCACAGGTAGTGTGCACACAAGCTGAAGAAGCATGCACATATGCAGCACCCTGCAATACAAAATGGTGCCCAAAACACAAAATGGTGTCCATGAAAAAGAAAGTTGTCAATTATAAGCAACAAGGTGGGAATTACACTGAATAGACTCAATCTGAGATGGTTGTCCCCAATATCCCAAAGTATTATATCATATTTTCCTTCCGTCTTTGGGAAACAACTTATATGTACACCTTTCATTCAGCTACTTATTCACTTCACTGCTTTAATATGTATATTTAAATTTACTTCAACTCTCTTCAGTTCCAAACTTCATCAAATAACCCTCTTAAGATGAACTTTTATTATATGATTCTGGATTTAAGAACAGAATTTTATCATCTCTTCCATTTTCACATATTTGCACTTGTACCTGTCTCTGTTCTCTCTTTCTCTATCATGCTGCTTTTCTACTTTGCTTCTTTAAACTCTTGTCTTTTGGACTTTCAGTTTCACTCTCTCTTAGTCTAATAGACTCTGTCTTTTGCTTTCTTTCCTTTTTTACCATTTTAACATTAATTAATACTTGTAGCTTATTTTTTAACTTTTATACTTTTGTACAAGCCTTACTGTTTACCAGCAACATTGTTAATACAATGCTTTTTTCTGGCTTCTGGACAGTTTAAATAAATCATCCAGCTGCCTGTTAAAACTGATTGCTGCTCTTTAACACCACATACCCATGACATGACTTCTGGGCAATGTACTTCATGCAGGTTTCTGCCCTCTGGTGGTAGCTGCAGATGCTGCTTGCACTCTGACACATTTCTAGTTTGCTTATAAGTGGAGTACATTTACAAGCATGTGCAAAGTACTGTACATTACTTCAATCTTTTTGACTCAACACTTTCATGAAAACAAGACAATGTGTTATTGTTTACCTCAGGCAAGGGCATCTCTGTTAGGAAATGTTTTAGCTATTGCTTGTTTTGTAAGAGCTGCTTTTTAAAAGAAGTAATTGAACTTAGAATTGTGCAACAAAAATGTTTATTCTTTATGACTTAGAATAAATATTTCATTATTTATTAATCTTTTGAATACCAGTGATGTCCTTTTGTCAAAAATGTGCACTGGTGTCAAAGAAGTAATTATGATGTTCTCCCTGGAAAAGAAATTAATAGAAAATTAGTTTAAATTATAGTTAACAAAGTTGGTCAATCTGTGCTAGTTGAATTTGACCCATCAGCAATGTTCACTCCAGCATCCTCCACTCCAGAAATTCAGGCGCCAAAGATAATTATCTCTCTTGGATGCAGATTTTTAGGAAAAAGCTGGAAAATGACTAAGAAAGTAAAACCTTGTTTCTCTTGTGGAAACAAGTCTAAAGTCATTGGGATGCTGAAAAGTTTACTTTGGGTAACTATTAATTCCAAGATCAGTCCAAGCCGAGTTTATCAGGTAACCCAGCAGAGTGGGTTGATATACAGTATCATTTCTTCATTCAGTAAGTGTATATAGACGGTAATGCACTTCTTATCTTTTGGGGTTGAAATCATATTTAAATGATAGTTTGTATTGCAGTTTATTATCTAAGCATGAATGATAACACCTAGGTTTCAAATACTACTATTGTGTAGGTATATGGGAATTTGGCTTTGTTTTTGGTCTGAAACTTTTTGTCACAGTAGTAATTTGCCTATATAGCCATGCCTGTCAGTATGTGTCAGTCTGTTTTTTGACAATTGGGACTGCAGGAGGTTGTGCATGCCTGAAGCACATGCCCCACATCAGTCTCATTAGCACTGTGGGTCTGCGGCACTTTCAAAATCACTACATTAAGCTACTGAAAGAGACAATAGGGTGAAAGACAAAGCAGAGTGCTAGGTTTGTGTTTGAGGTACTACTCTGTGCTGCTTTCTATCAAAATATGCTCTTTAGGGGAGAAGAGTACTGGAAAATAGAGGCAGAGTAGCAGGATGGAAAAGACCGAGCCAGTCAGCAAAACAGAAAAATGTGTAAGCATGTGTATATCAACAGAAGTAAATATGACTGTGAGACTCCTGCATGATTGCTGATTCTGCACTGATGCACTGGAGATTTTTCTCCTCTGTGTGATTGCTCCTCTACAGCAGAGCTTCGGTGGAGTGATTTGCAGACTACTGTGAAGTCATGGAGGACTCCACTTGCTGACCTTGACCTTGTATATTTGTTCCAGAGACAGATCCATTATTCTTTCTCAGCTCTGCTTTTATTAGCTAAAGCAGGTCAGGGCTGCCTTTTGGCTATCTGATTTACTGCACTGTTCTTTAGGAAACCAAGTCTCCTAAAAGCTTTATGACCTTTCCCATTTTTCCAGTATTACATCAGGTTATACTGTTATCAGCAAAATAAATAGTTCTGCTTATTTTTTCCTGAGGATAAGAAAAATCTGTCTTCTAATCTTCTAAGGACACTCCCTGTATGTTTCTGAAAAACAGATCGGAAAAGAATGGCACAGAAGACCATGACACTGCTCTGCCATCCCAAGGGTGAAATCTTTTTTCCACATAGTTCCATTGCCTTCACTCAATTTCCCTATTCTGTGCTGTGTACTGAACCAAAGAGCTGACTGACTATCCCCAACATCTATGCTAATAAAACAGATCACACTTTTTAAATAATCAACCATAGTGTGTTTAAAAATCCATTAGCAGAAGACCAGTGTGCCTGCCTCGATTAAAATGAAAATGATTGGAAGAACAGTAGTCTTTTCTTTAGATAAAAATGGGTAAAATCTTTGGAGTAAATGCAATGGATTAATCAACGACGTTACAGCTTTTCATTTCAAGGTTTAATGCTCTGCACTCTTCATTCTTTGCCACTTTTTCATTTTCGTGTAATTACTGACCTCATAATTCTGCAAGTCTTTAACGAGTGCTGTCATTTGGTCTACAAAATATCATGCACTAGATGGAGCTCAAATAAATGCTTCTTCAGTCATTATTCTTTTCATTTACTCTGGAATGTCTTAATAAGTCCAGACATTTCCTCATCAGTTCAAACAGCATAAGCAAGAAGGGACAAAAAAACCCACTCAGCCGCTACACCACATATGAATTACGTATTATCGACCTTTTAGCATGCACCATGCACTGAATAATACACACACTTCCACTTCTCCTTGCATAAAAGATAGAACAAAAAACAAGCTGTTTATATTTCATGAGAAAAAAATACATATGTGAAGGAAATCACATATGTTCCATCTGCACACCCAAAGCAAGTCATGCATGTCCTATAGGTCATTCAATTCAGTTACACTGGGTCACGAGTAAGGACAACATAAATGCATTTTAATTTTATGGACACATTTCATAAAGAGTCCTGTTGTACTCTCCCTTCAGTTTTTGTTTTACTGGATACCACAACTGTGAGAAACTTACCTCCCAATGCTTGCTTCATAACAAAATTCATCTTGATGGCTTTTGATTCCTCCTTATTTTCCACTCAGATGTTACATTTACGTTGAGCTCCTTTATGTATTCTTTTCTCACCAGATCTATAAAAAACACAAATATATAAATACGCTTGCTGCTGCCTCGTTGCTGCTGCACTCTCTGAAACTTGGCAGCAACAGAAATAGCAGAAATTGCCACTTTCTCTGCTTTAGGCTGTGCATTGTTTTGTTTTGTTTTCTTGTTGTTGTTTTTTGTAACTCTGCTCTAAAGAATATTGACTAGTGCAACCTTTGAAGGTCATCGAAGGTCAAGGCAACAGGAAAAGTGATCCTGTTATACTATAGTATATTTTTATGGGAAATGCTGCAGTCCCGGGTTGTACCGAGGGCACTGACGCTTGAATGACAATGCAGCTTAAATGTCGATTGACATTTGCAAAACGTTGCCATTTAATCCACGAGTTTTACTGTGGACTAATCATATTTTGCATTTTAAATGGATACATTCCTAGAACACCGAAAACCCTGGATACTCCGGGGCAACGAACTAATCCGATAAGCTGTAACGTTAACTTTTCCTTATCCGATGGAAACCAGTCCAGACGGAAAATATGCCTCAGCCCAAAATGCATTGCCTAATTCATACCCTAATGCACAATCAGTGTGGGCATCGTGTGTAATAAAGGTCCAGGATGCTCCACGCACATGGTTGCTCTTTAAAACCTGTGTATACTCTTGCAAAGGCTGATTTTTAGGACGATTTCTTTTCCACACAATAGAAGAAAACACAGTCTCACTTCCTTGTTAGTGCACATTTCAGCACCGTAGCTGATGGATAGCTCCCGCTCCGTTCCTCTGCATTTTTCACACACACGCTCACACGCACGGAGAAGCACAGAGACAGGTCGTAATTACCCGTCCGGCGAAATCAGATCTCCTACAAACGACGTTGCCGGTCCGAGTGAAGTTCTGGCGCGATCACAGTGCGGGATTCTCAGCTGCAAGTCCAGAGCATCTCAAGCTTCCGGGGAGCAGAAAGGAAAGAAAGGACGTCCTTGTTGTGAAAAGGGAAGCGCAGCTGCTTGTGATGGAGGGACTCAGTGAAACGTCCCACACGGCGTGAGAGGGAAGAGAGCGAGCATTGATTAACGCCGCCTAGTCTTGGGGCACCCTTCCTCCTTTCCTATACCTCCCCTGTCCCCTCCCTCCTTCAATGCGCGATCTCTTTCATTCTCAGCAGCACCACACTGCGCGCACCTTCTTAAGGTCACCCTGGTGTCTCCCAGCGTTTGCCTTTACACCCACTGTCACACGTGATTCCAATCAATTTGTCAGATATTCAGGGCTGGCAGGTCATCGGCGATTCCTCCACGAAGGTTAACGAGAGCGGACGACACGTGATTTTTAAAGCGCACTACTCACCTCGGTTTGTCCTTGGAGCGCACTGAGCGGATCGGCCGTGCTCTGTACCAGCTACACAGTAAACCTCACATTACTACCTCATATTAATGAAATGACAGATACAGTGTATACACAGACATGTGCTTTAAACATGCAACCAATGCATGTGAAGGGTGCAGGATTATCTCTGGCATTTCTCAGAAGGGTCGCAGTTTAGCCCCGATTTAAAATGGCAAGCCACTGATAGAGGTACCGCTCTGACAGACATGAATTAGTGTATCCTAGTTAACATGGCAGAATATGGGTATGCGCGTTTGCGCAAGTTTTGATAGGCTATTGGGATGAGTGGGGTTTGAGTGCACTAACTGTCTAAAAAAGAGCATTCCTCGCATTCATGTACGTTACTCTCCTCTCAGACATACACTACTACTGATTTCCAGTACCACTGGTCAGCAACATTGAGGGACCGGTACATTATCTATTTATGTACTGAATATACGCTCACCGGCCACCTCATTAGATTCACCTTGCTAGTACCGATTTGCTTTCAGAACTGCCTTAATTCTTCATAGATTCAACAAGATGATGGAAACATTCCTCACTGATTTTGGTCCGTGTTGACATGATACCATCATGAAGATGCTGCAGATTTGTCGGCTGCACATCCATGACGTGAATCTCCATTTCTATACCATCTTAAAAGTGCTCTAATTAACTGAGATCTGGTGGACAGCAACTATACAGTTCTTATGGGGTGCTTAAATGCTCAAGTTGATATTAAGGAGCTCAAAGTGTGCCACTGATACAAATCAAGATGGATCCATGCTTTCATGTTGTTTGTGTCAATTACTGGCCATACCATCCAAATGTCACACCAGAAATCGAAACTCATTAGGCCAGGAACATTTTTTCAATTTTCTATTGTCCAATTTTGGTGAGGGTGTTTGAATTGTAGCCTCAGTTGCCTTTTCTTAGCTGACAGGAGTGGCAGCCGGTGTGATTTTCTGTTTCTCCATCTGCTTCAAGAGATGCTCTTAGGTGTAACTTGGTTGTAACGAGTGGTTATTTGAATTATTGTTGCCTTTCTGTTACTTCAGCTCAAACCAGTCTGGCCATTATCCTCTGGCCTCAACAAGGCATTTTCACCCAGAGAACTAAAGTACATCAGCAATTTCTTAAATACTCAGACCAGCCAATCTAGCACCAACGACCATGGCACCTTCAAAGTCACTTACCCTAACATTTTTTTGGTTGTGAACTTCAGCTGGTCATCTTGACTATATGACCCTCTCTGTCTTTCTCTGTCACTCTCTCTTTTGGTATGTCTTTGTCTAAAATGCAACTCCTCAAATACAGTACTACTGATTTCCATTCCCACTAGTAATCATCTTTACGACTCCTGCTCTTTGCTCTACTTTAGCTTTCCTTCTGCAGTCATACACACTCACTGGCCATTTTTGTTGCTAATCATGTCCAAATAACATGACCACAGTGTTCCCATCTTCTGATGGCTACTTGCAGCAGGATAAAGTGCCATATCACACAGCTCATCTCAAACTGGTTGCTTGTACATGCCAATGAGTTTACTGTAGTCACATAGACTTTACAGCCACCATATCTTAATCCAACAAAACACCTTCGGAAGGTGATGGAAGAGGAGAGTCACATCATGGATGTGCAGTTGACTAATCTGCAGTAACTGCATGGTCAATTGTTTATTTTGGGCCATAATTGCTGAGTAATGTTTGCAGAACCATATTGAATCCATGCCACAAATAATTAAGGCCGTCCTGAAGGCAAAGAAGGGTCCAACCCAGTACTACCAAGCCGATCAGTGTAAATGTACATGGTCAGTACATGGTCCCTTTTTAATGTATATACAGCCACATACATACATATCAAGACTTACTGATATTGTTATACTGTATGCTTTTGATTGTATTGATTAATTTGCACTGTCTTTAGAGCTGCCACATTTCACCATTTCACATTACATAACACTGCACCTTTGAGCTATGGTTATAAATGTGACAAATAAAGATTGAATCTAGAATCTATGAGAATACACTCACACAACATCCGTGGAAAACAAACTGACACATCACTGCAAGTTTTAATAAATCATAAACAAATCCTATAAGTTCTGATCTCTTACACAAAACAGATGTATATTGTCTTTAAATGTACCCAAACGTTTGCACATCCAGTGTTTGTTTTCTTTTTCCAATATCTATTATAAGTAGTATTTCTGAATTTGACATCGCAGAAATGTTTAAATTGTCTTTGCAGAGGTCTTGTTGAGTAATGTTAATCAGCAAACATGTAATGTGACCAGGGCTGCCCAAACATTCACATACTACGCCTGGAAAAGATGAAAGTGTTGAAAATGATAGATCACAAATCTGTATTGGCCAAGGAAATGATGCTGGAACTTTTGTCTGGAGCTGTCCTACTAAACATATAAAGATGACAGCCTGAAGAACACACAATACTGTTTCCACACTCATTCATGATATAGGGTTGCATTCAAGTAAAGGACCAGGAAATGTGGCAGTTGTTACATCAACAGTAAATGTACAGTTGTAAATTGAAATTTTGGACATTTTCTTATTCCATCAATATAAAATAGGCATGTTAAAGCATGTTAAAGCTTCTCTTCAGGAAAGGCATGTCAATTCATAGCCAGCAAGTAATCAATCTGATGTATGGTGGAAATCCAGCAAAACTGATCAGCCACTATTTGAGAAAGCTGGAACCAGCAGTAGAATATTGTTTTTAATTGTGATTTTTTTTGTTGATTCCACATTCTTTTACTCAGCAATGAATGATATTATTCCTCTGTTTGATTTGGGAAAATATGTCACTAATAAAATAATAAGAATATGTTTGAGGTATTCTTCACAAAGCCATTACAATTGTTTGGTATCATGTTTGGGATTTGTTTATTTGCTAGAAAGTAAAAAAACTGGGTGGACATAATGTAAGTGTGGTAATTCCAGGGGAAGAAAGACTGTTTAAATAATAGTGAGCATATGAGTACAATATTTTACATTTCTTCCTCTGCAATATATGCCTGAATTTGTGAAACAGTCTTCACTTTCTGTATTGGACTATGGACCAAAAGGTCCAGGATTCAAATCCCACCTCCACCAAGCTACCATTGTTGGGTCCTTGAGCAAGACCCTTAAACCACAATTGCTTGGATTGTCAGAATTGCAATTGCTAAGGTTGTATTAATTGTAAGTCGCTCTGGATAAGGGTTTCTGCTAAATGTTTAAATGTAGACAAATGTAGAATCAAGGTTGTAAGTCTACTACTACACCTTTGCTATGTTACCTTTAGTTAATTATAGCACATGGATAAACTAAACCCAATCTCATCATTAATGAATGCTTGGAAGTGATAAAATAAATAATTGTTGATTATATCACACCCTTTTTCTCAAAACAGCTTTTTTTTTGTATAATAAGCACTATAGAGGTCATCTCCATGTCTCATGCCCAGACCAGTCTTCGATCCCCAAGTCCAAATGAAAACATTCAGGCAGCATTGTTTAATACACATTAAACACATAACTTTTGCCCTGATCTCAGATTCATTTGTCAGAGAGCAAAGTTACGCAGGTATGTAAGGTATTGAGGGCTGCGGTGGCACAACAGTACAAGGACCACAAGTTTCAAGGTTAAAATACCTCAACTGCCAGGCTGGCACTGTTGATTGGATTGTACCATATAAGATTGTAGTAGTAGTAAGCTGCATAAGGCATATGCAAAATAATGTAAAGTCAAATGTAAATATTTAACTATCTCTCTTTGAGAACACTGTAGTCTTTATTTCTCTGGCTGTGAGAAACCAATCAGAGCAAACCGGAGTTCAGAAGTGATTGAAATGATTATGACATGTTAAGCAGAGCAGCAAAAACACAGAAGCATTACCTAAGCAAAACATGACTTGTTTCAGGTTGTTACTAGTTTAAACAGTTACATTATTGCTCAATCACCCTTTATCATTTTCTGTACATCATTAGCTTTCACTGATATTATACTTCTGCAGGCAATCCCTAATAAAATCAAAGCTATCAAAGCTATTACTCCTGTATACTGTCTAACTAGTCCCCCTGCACACATTGTACGACTATTTGTTTTTATCTGTTTTACAATCTATATTGACCAATTGCAAACATTCTTACTATAAATATTCAGAATGAAACATAATATTTAACAACACATGGACTGTAAATAAAATTATATATATATATATATCCTAACACATCATCCGATTTTCACAAAAGTCCTAAAGTTGATAAAAAGAACCAAGTTAAATGAGACAAAAATATTATACTTGGTCATTTATTTATGGAGGAAAATGATCCAGTATTACATATTAGTGAGTTGCAAAAGTATTTGAACCTTTACTTTCAGTATCTGCTGTGACCCCCCTGTGCAGCAATAACTGTAACTAAACGTTTCCTGTAACTGTTGATCAGTCCTGCACACTGGCTTGGAGGAATTTTAGCCCATTCCTCCGTACAGAACAGCTTCAGCTCTGGGATGTTGGTGGGTTTCCTCACATTAGCTGCTCACTTCAGGTCCTTCTACAACATTTCCATTGGATTAAAGTCAGGACTTTGACTTGGCCATTCCAAAACATGAACTTCTTTATTCTTCTTTAACCATTCTTTGGTAGAATGACTTGTGTGCTTAGGGTCGTTGTCTTGCTGCATGACCCACCTTCTCTTGAGATTCAGTTCATGGACAGATGTCCTGATATTTTCCTTTAGAATTCTCTGATATAATTCAGATTCCTTGTTCCATCAGGATGGCAAGCCCGTCCTGGTCCCAGATGCAGCAGAACAGGCCCAAACTCACAATACACCAACCACCACCATGTTTTCTTTTCTTAGATTGGGACAGGTTCTTAATGCTGGATGCAGTGTTTTTTCCTTTCTCCAAACTACGCTTTCTTTAAAAAACCAAAAGTTCTGTTTTGGTCTCATCATCTTACAAAACATTCTTCCACTAGCCTTCTTGGCTTGTCCATAGTGATCTTTAGCGCAACCGGCAGACGAGCACAATTTTCTTTTTGGAGAGGCAGTGGCTTTGCTCCTGTAACCCTGCAATGCTCACCATTGTTTTCAGTGTTTCTTTCTGATGTGGGACTCATGAACATTACATTAGCCAATTTGAGATATCATTCAGTTGCTTAGAAGTTACTCCTGAGGACCTTTGTGGACCTCACCAACTATTACATGTTCTGCTCTTTGAGAGATCTTTGTTGGTCGACCACTTCCTGGAGGATAACAATGGTCTTGAATTTCCTCTATTTGTAACACAATCTGTCCCTGACTTGTGGCTTGGTGGAGTCCAAATTCTTTAGAATTGTTTTTTGTATCCTCGTTCAAGGCCTGTTTGACATCAACAAACTCTTTTTCTCTGAGCTCCTCAGAAATCTCCTTTGTTTGTGCCTGATACACTTCCACAAACAATAACGTGGAAATCAGCCTTTGATAGAATCCCTGTTCTTTAAAATCCAACAGGGTGCCCACTCACCCCCTAATGGTCATCCCATTGGGGATTTGCAAACACCTGACTCCTAATTTCCTTCAAATTAACTGCTTTAATCCTAGAGGGTTTACATACTTTGGCCACTCCTAATATGTATTTGGTGGATCATTTTCCTCCTCAATAAATAATTACCAAGTATATCTTTTTGTCTCCTTTGTTGACTGGGTTTCTATTTTAGGATTTATGTGAAAATCTTGATGTAGAAAATTTTATAATATATATATAGATAATTATATATATAGTATACATACCACACAACCATACATATAACTTCCCCTTTATATATATTATATAATCATTTAACTTGGTTCTTTTTATCAACTTTAGGACTTTTGTGAAAATCGGATGATGTGTTAGGATATATATATATATATAATTTTATTTACAGTCCATGTGTTGTTAAATATTATGTTTCATTCTGAATATTTATAGTAAGAATGTTTGCAATTGGTCAATATAGATTGTAAAACAGATAAAAACAAATAGTCGTACAATATGTGCAGGGGGACTAGTTAGACAGTATACAGGAATAATACCGTTGATTTTATTAGGGATTGCCTGCAGAAGTATAATGTCAGTGAAAGCTGATGATGTATGCAGATATACAGTGGGCTCTAAATACTGTAGAATAGGTTTTCTCCACTATCATTATTCATAGAGTGACTCAATATAGATTGTTGGATGCTTCTTTGCATTATTTACAGTCAGTGATGTTGTTAGATATTTAAAAGTTCCTTCAAACAACTGCATTACTTAACGTCAGTTAGTCAACACAATGTAAAGTGTTACCCATTAAATTTATCGTTGTACATTCATTCTTCATTATTCAATCTTGGCATCACTCCTTCAGCTGTTTGGACTCTGGGGGCATGTCATGTGCCCAAATCCAACACATTTTATGTATGAAACATGCTTTATTGTCCTTGTTTAAACTAGGGTGTGATAAAAAATATATACACTATATATAAAGTCCACTTTGAATTGGTGATGTCTGTTATTATAGCCAGACTCACTGCTAACATAATCAAAATATGAGACATATAGTTGTTTAGTCTCCATAGAGAAACAGTGGCAGTAGATTTGGTTCTGAACATCTCTGTAACTTTTCAATATGACACTTTTATATGTTTCCATCTCCATAACAAGTTCATAAAGAAATGGTTTGTTAATGTCCAAAATGTAGTAAAAAACCTTCTAAGTGAAAGTTATTGTAAGGACAAAGGGAACAAACTCCATACTAATACCCACATTGTGGGATGTAACTTATGGGTGTCTACAAACTTTTGGATATTATGATGCATACGGAACTGCTTTAAGAGTGGTGGCTTTAAGGATGGCATGCCAGATAAGTACTTTTTCTAATTTAATCTCTTATTAAGCACTGGATTATAAAACTGAGTTTAATCAAAGTAATATGTTGCTAATGCCAGGCAAGAGAGAGATAAAGGAAAAGGATTCTGAGTAAAAAAACTGAACAAGCTGGTCTGAAGGAGGTTAGTGATTAAAAAGAAACTGAGTGGTAATTGCATAAGCCTTCAGTTCAAATGAATGCTAGATTTAATAACAGAAGTGGTCTTTAAGTGGATGGATAGCATTTATGGTCATAACATGTCAAAATTATGACACAGATCTGCCAGGTATCAGCTTGCCCAAAATAACTAGCAGATTGTTGACTCCTACTCTACAATATATACTAAACAGACATTTTGGGGATTTTTAATTTCTCCTGAGGAATCACATCTCCCAATAAAGCCCCCAACCTTAAGCCTTTAGTTATGCCCCAAACCACCTTTCAGCTGAAGATGAAAGCTATCAGACTCTCCTGTGTTTTTTTAAAGCACTGCTATAGTTCTAGCATCAGCTTTGCGTCTGAGTCATGCCCTGGAATGCTAAAGGTACATCCTTACAACAAGCAGTAGAACAGTCCCAAGATGGTAAACCTGGTTAAATTATGAACTGCATCAAATTGAACCACCCACACAGAGTAGTTTATAATAAGTAATACAGCTTCAGCCTTGGGAGGTGGATTGAGAAGGAGCAGAAGAAAGAAATACAGAGAAGCAAAGGATCTTCTGACTTCACGTTCAAAAGAAATTACTTTAATCCTTCTTAGTCTTTAAATATGAAGGACCAAACCCCTTCCTCACATGTCCATTCTTCTGTGTGTTCTAATTGAATCCATAATTAGAAATGCAAATTCCTGTGTAGACGTGCCAGATGTGGAGAAATCATGATGAAACCATATAAACTATTATAATGCCCTTACAATATTTCTAAAAATGTAGGATAGCAAAGTCTAAATACGCTGACAAACATAAGGTCAATCGGAGTGTAACAAATGGTATCTCTCCTAAAGCACACAGTTTTAATTGTACGTATTTTCTCAACTAGAACCCAGGAAGCAGGTTGGCAGTAATATATACTATGGAGGCACAGATCCAGAAAGACAGGCAAAAAAATAGTGCTTTGCTTGGTGTTTCACTGTGCCTGAGGAAAAGCTCCTCAACCTGCTGTGCTCCTTCACCAATGCATCCGTTTCACATGTCACTGTGCAAACCCGCTCTACCCATGTTACAAAACTGTGATTACTCAGTGTTCTCAGTTCCACTACACAGAGTATGTGAGGTGATGTTATGCCAAAATTAGTCATGAATCACTACTGACGTCTGAGAGGTTGGAATTGCAGTGTTCATAATATTTACAGGGTTTAACTGTTTTAAAAAGCATCAGTAATAAGAGTTCATTTGCACATGTGCCGCATGAAAGTACAATATGTTTTCAGGTATGAAATAAACTGAGAACTGACAAAAATGTAATAAATAAATGAATAAAATCAGATATTGGCGATGTACCTATGATGTACCCTGATGTACTCATGCCATTTCCTGATATTCATGGGGCACTGGCAAATATATATATTAGGTGGATTTTAATGATTGCAAACTGCAGGTAATTGTGAAGGAATAGTGTACTAATTAGATTAGCGGGGTCTGTTGTGCATTAAATAACCCAGTTAAGGGGCTAAAATCCAGGATTCAGGATATATATATATATATATATATATATATATATATAATATATATATATATATATATATATATATATATATAGCTTCCAACACCATTTACATAATTTGGTTTTCATTTATTTTGAGAAGAGACCCTCTACACCTTTTGCCTTTTCCAATTCATCTCGTTGCACATCTCATTTCACAAATGCGTTCAGCATCGATTCCTCTGTCCTGCTTTCCAAGCTTCCATTTTTCATATGCTCAGCATTTCTATGATGAAAGAAAAGAAAGTGAATAAAGAATATGAGAAGATGTTATTATAGAAATGGGAAGTGGCATCATTTCCTGATCTAGGTTCCCTTTTTTAGGTTGGGCGTTACTACATTTAAACCCTCAGTTTACAATTATGATGTATTATATATAAGCTTATATATGAGTCCCCTTTGTTCTGCTCTCTAATGGTCAGGACCCCCACAGGACCACCGCAGATCAGGTCCTATTTGGGTGGTGGATCATTCTCAGCACTGCAGTGATACTGACGTGGTGGCGGTGTGTTAGTGTGCTTTGAGCTGGTATGATAAGATCAGACACAGCAGTGCTGCTGGAGTTGTTAAACACTCTGTTCACTCCCTGTTCTTTTTATTAGTCACCTCAACCATATTGCTTCCCAGTGTAGATGTAAAATCAGAGACAGCAGCTTATCTGTTGTTGTACAGTTTGTGTTAGTCATCTTCTAATCCTTCATCAGTTCTCACAGGGCGCTGCCTACAGGATGGTGGTGGCTGGACATTTTTGCCTGGTGTATTCACTATGTGAAAAACAAAAGTTGTTGAAGTGCATCTTTTATATAATGAGTTTTAAACAGTCAGGGATGCTGAAATATTTTGTGTGAACACTATGAAGCATATCAGCCTTATATGGGTATACCTATCCTATGAATTCACTCTCAGAAGTTAGTTCAGAGGTAAAACTATTCTTTATCCTCCATGGACATTGAGTTTAATGGTGATGATGTCGAAGATGGTAATAATGATGGCCAATTATAGGCCCATCAGTAGAGAGACATGCTTGTCTCGGGTATCACTGTCACTCTCTTCTGATATTCTCTCTAACTTTATCTCTCTCCCTGCATCCCTCTCTGTCTGTCAGTAAATGAGTCATGATTATTTGAGTCTATTTTAGCCTCCCTGACACATTACAGTCAGATCTACGGGGAATACACCCATCAGTTTATATAATAATGGGCTAGCCACCATCAACATCACCTCGGCTCAGGCTAAGCTAGTGTTTGTGTGAGAACTTTCTCTGCTGGAGTGTGATCTCTCATGCTCTTTAAATACACCCAGTGGGAAATACTCGCAGACATTCATTACCCTGGACTCCCTGCCAGTTCACAGGGCATGACACCATACTGGGGAATTCTGATCTTCTTGGGCACTGATACTTTCTTCCCGTAATGCATGGATTAGCATAAACTGAGTTCCACCTACTATCAGATTACCATAGTCTCTCTTCTGCATCACTCCATACTTTCTGTGCCAATGCACTTCCTCTTTGATCAAATTACAGTTCTCACCTCCCCCCCATACACACACACTTTCTATAAGCCACATTTGTATAAAATATGCAATTACACACATCACAACACAGCTGCACATGTGAGGTGTAACAGGTTCTTACAACATCTATCATCTGTAAAAGAGACAACTATTAGAGCTAAAAACAAGAGCATCATGACTTACTATTACAAGGAGAACTATCTTAAGCTAAATTGTAGAAAGTTGATGCTAATACAGCCATCGTGCTTCCAGAAGGCTTTCCATTACAATTCATAACAGATATTTGCTTCCACTATAAATTCATCCACAATAACAACATAGGTGATGTATAGGGGACTGTGGATATGGTACTGGTCTCTGGACCAGAAGGTCCAGGGTTCAAATCTCACCTCTGCCAAGCTGCCACTGTTGGGTCCTTGAGCAAGACCCTTAACCCCCAATTGCTTGGATTGTAAGACTGTATCAATTGTAAGTTGCTCTGGATAAGGGCGTTAAATGCTGTAAATGTAAATGTATAGGGTTGAGTTTAGGGCTCATCTGACCCTAGATTTTCAGTGGCACTGTTAAGCTAAAAGAAGAAAGAACCTTCCCTGAACTGTTGTTGGAAGCACACAATTAAAAAATAAAAACCTTAGAAGCAATGTATTCATTGCACATGCTCAGCCCTCCATATCAACAGGTTCCGCAACCGTAAATTCAACCAACCAACAAAAGTGTTCAAAAAAGGTTCAAGAAAGTTTCAAGCAGCAAAACTTGAAATTGCCATGGCAAGCACTATGCTAAATCCACACAAATCAAGTGATGTGTAGGTATACCCTGCTGTTGCCTCCCACAATCTCACAGATCCTCAGTCTCTCTCCAGCATTCACTGTGTGAGCATTGTTCACGTGGCGTTTTGTTTGTTCACAAGTACCATATTTTTTTCTTGCCATTATTCCCCAAACAATACAGTATAACAACTACAGTTATCCCTTCCACATAATGGGGGATAGGTGTGCAGCACCCCTACAATCAGGATTTGGGTAAAAGTAATCAGGTTAATCTGTCAAGTTGATCTGTGGGGATCCTGACCATTAGAGAACAGTGTAAAGGGGACTAATAAAGTATCTAGAGAAACAGACGGACTACAGTCTGTAATTGTAGAAATATAAAGTACAGTGACCACTAAAACTTAAATAGAGAATAAGCAGAATATAAACTATTATTTAATTGTTATATAATTATATAATTAATGTGACTTATTTTAATTTCACTTATGCAGGCTGGGAACATGTTGGAGGCACCTCTATGATATCTATTTAGTCTCTGGCTGGAAAGTGTTTCTGTACCAGGGGAAAGCAGGAAGCTGGTGGTTGAATAGATGTCATTTAAGGCCAGCCTGACCCAGTCTTGGTTCAAAGTATGTTTTTACCCACTGGTGCACACTGATCTCCAGGATGACTCTATTAAAGCCGGTATGCAGCCACGTTTATTGGACACCATGACTACAGAGAAGCGACTTCTAGAGAGGTTAAATACTGCCTACAGTACACAGAAGAAAGAAGGAATAAAAGGAGTACTCCTCATAGCTCAACAAATGTGCACACAGCTCAGCCCAAGGACAATAAGGCCCTTAAGTGCTCCGAAAAGAAGGTCACAGGCAAAAGTTCCTCCTGCCTTATTAAAAGTTTAAAGAAATAAGAGCTGATGTAGTTTCAATGAATACCCTTAGCACAGAGATCAAAGAAAAAATAAAGCAGCCCATATCTGTGCCACAGACCTATAAATCTAATATAAACATGGAGTCAGCCTGAAACCCCAGTAGCTATGAGTCACTTGCTACTTTACAGCAGTGTCAGACAACTCACACTGGACAACAACAAGTCACTAAAATAAGGCACAGTATGCACCAAACCAGCAATTTAGTAGCTTTAACCATCCCCCAAGAACATGGTTCACCTGTCCGCAAAGTGGGACCAATGAAAGCCGTGCACATTGTTTTTGCAATGAATATTTCCACGCTGGCTGTAGGATTAAAGAGCTCAGACCATCCAGAATAGAATGGATAAAGGGACAGGTGTTAACCATACAAAGTAGAGAGTTTCAAAATCCAAAATTATTGATTAGAAAAAAAGAAACAAGCAATTACAAGACCTCCTTGGAAGGTGACATCACTGGAGGGCTGACTCCCTCCAGCTTTGCTCCCTCCCTCCTCCAGTTGGATGGGGACAACAACATGCTGCGAAGGACTTTCCCACCGATGACTCAAGATCCTCAAGTGACTCTGTGTATTGGACTAAATAATGCCGGTATGCTTATTTTTTTACTTTATTTTATTCAATATTTTATTTAGCTGTTAATATTTAATTTGTTTCTGTTTTTGAACTATTACTATAGACTTGTTTGACTGGATAAATTAGTTTCATCTTACATTCATAATCTAAGCCACCCAAGGAGGATGGGTCCCTTTTTGAGTCTTGGTCCTCCCAAGATTTCTTCCTTATAACATTTAAGGAGTTTTTCCTTGCCACTGTCGCCCTAGGTTTGCTCACTTTGGGATTGGCCTTAGATATTAGAAGATAATCTAAAATTGTAAAGCTGCTTCTGATATAATTCAGAATTCATTGTTCCATCAATGATGGCAAGCCGTCCTGGCCCAGATCCAGCAAAACAGGCCCAATCCTTGATACTACCACCACCATGTTTCACAGATGGGATAAGGTTCTTATGCTGGAATGCAGTGTTTTCCTTTCCACAAACAACGCTTTTCTTTTAAACCAAAAAGTTCTATTTTGGTCTCATCCGTCCACAAAACATTCTTCCAATACCCTTCTGGCTTGTCCATGTGATCTTTAGCAAACTGCAGACGAGCAGCAATGTTCTTTTTAGAGAGCAGTGTCTTTTTCCTGCAACCCTACCATGCACACCATTGTTGTTCAGTGTTCTTCTGATGGTGGACTCATGAACATTAACATTAGCCAATGTGAGAGAGGCCTTCAGTTGCTTAGAAGTTACCCTGGGGTCCTTGTGACCTTGCCAATATTACATGCCTTTCTCTTGGAGTGATCTGTGTTGGTTGACCACTCCTGGGGAGGGTAACAATGGTCTTGAATTTCCTCCATTTGTACACAATCTGTCTGACTGTGGATTGGTGGAGTCCAAACACTTTAGAGATGGTCTTGTAACCTTTTCCAGACTGATGAGCATCAACAACTCTTTTTCTGAGGTCCTCAGAAATCTCCTTTGTTCGTGTCATGATACACTTCCACAAACATGTGTTGTGAAGAGCAGACTTTGATAGATCCCTGTTCTTTAAATAAAACAGGGTGCCCACTCACACCTGATTGTCATCCCATTGATTGAAAACACCTGACCCTAATTTCACCTTCAAATTAACTGCCAATTCTAGAGGTTCACATACATTTGTCACTTGCTAATATGTAATATTGAATGATTTTCCTCAATAAATAAATTACGAAGTATAATTTTTTTGTCTCATTTGTTTAACTGGGTTCTCTTTATCTACTTTTAGGACTTCTGTAAAAATCTTATGATGTCTTAGGTCATTGTTATAGAAAATATAGAAAATTCTAAAGGGTTCACAAACTTTCAAGCACCACTGTAAATATATCTGATTTGACTTGACTCGAATGCCACTTTCATGCCCACAGACTCCAAGAACTAAGGCGTACTGTTTCACAGATCTGTGTCATGGTTGAACAACTGAGGGAGAAATACATATCTGCTACCAAGGAGATGTGACTGAATTGCTTGATTGCTTAACTAACTTTGATTGCTGCAAATGGAACAACCTGCTATACCTGCCATACATGGACTACTTTCAGGTCAGAAGGCTTAAATTTGATGACACCCTTGTAGATGTGAAAAATAGACTATTCCACTCATCACCGTTGGTATGGTTAACATGGCAGACCATGACATCAGGTTAATTGGATGCACCCCACTTACCTCCTAAGTCCAAGCAGTAGTAACAGTCTTGCCATTACAGGCCTGTGGGGAGGTTGCAGTATCAGCTGAAGTAAACCTGTGGATCTACTATGTGACAATACAAATGGAAAAAGAGAGTAAGACAGATGCTTAGGGAAGTGTGCCATTCTTTTTTACATTCTGAGCATAATATTGGTTGCACTGAGAAACTTCAGATGAACATCTCCCTTAATGAGCCAGAACCAGTCTAACACGCATACATGTCAGCACCTAAGACTGGTGTCTGAACAGTCCTACAATGATTCAGAGAGTATGGTATCAAGCACAGGAAAAGAGACCTTTGAAACAGTGAGATCACTGAAAGACACTAAGCCTTAGAATGTTGGGCAGCTCAGGAAAATACCTGGTGCTTACAGTGGGGTAAAAACGTTCTCCTACTTAGAAAAATTATAGAGGTCTGTAATTTTCAACTATGAGAGACAAAATGAGAATTAAAAAATCCAGGAAATCACTTTGTAGGATTTTTAAAGAATTTAATTGTAAATTATAGTGGAAAATAAGTATTTGGTCAATAAATTTGGTTCAACTCAATAAATGTATCATAACGTTTGTTGGAAATGACAGAGGTCAAACGTTTCCTGTAAGTCTTCACCAGGTCTGCACAAACTGTAGCTGGTATTTTGGCCCATTCCTCCATGCAGATCTCCTCTAGAGCAGTGATGTTTTGGGGCAACACGGACTTTCAACTCCCTCCACAAATTTTCTATGGGGCTGAGGTCTGGAGACTGGCTAGGCCACTCCAGGACCTTCAAATGCTTTTTACGGAGCCACTCCTTCGTTGCCCGAGCAGTGTGTTTGGGATCATTGTCATTCTGGATGACCCAGCCACGTTCCATCTTCAATGCATTCACTGATGGAAGGAGGTTTTGGCTTAAAATCTCACGATACATGGCCCCGTTCATTCTTCCCTTAACACGGTCAGTCATCCTGTCCCCTTTGCAGAAAAACAGCCCCAAAGCATGATGTTCGCTCCACCCCCATGCTTCACAGTAGGTATGGTGTTCTTGGGATGGAACTCAGCATCCTTTTCTCCTCCAGTTGAGTTTTTTACCAAAAGTTCTATTTTGGTTTCATCTGACCACAGTGATATTCTAACAATCCTCTTCTGGATCATCCATATGCTCTCTGGCAAACTTCAGACGGGCCTGGACATGTACTGGCTTAAGCAGGGGGACACATTGGCACTGCAGGATCCGAGTCCCTTCTGTGTGTAGTAGTGGTTTTACTGATGGCAGCCTTGTTACTTTGGTCCGCAGCTCTCTGCAGGTCATTCATCAGGTCCCTCTGTGTTGTTCTGGATTTTTGCTTCACTGTTCTCATGATCATTTTGACCCCACGGATGAGATCTTGCTTGGAGCCCCAGATCAAGGGAGATTAGCAGTGGTCTTGTATGTCTTACAATTGCTCCCACAGTTGATTTATTCACACCAACCTGCTTGCCTATTGTAGATTCCCTCTTCCCAGCCTGCTGCAGGTCTACAATTTTCTTCCTGGTGTCCTTCAACAGCTCTGTGGTCTTGGCCATGGTTGAGTTTAGAGTCTGACTGTTTGAGACTGTGGACAGGTGTCTTTTATACAGATACCGAGGTCAAACAGGTGCCATTACTACAGGTAACGAGTGGAGGACAGAAGAGCTTCTTAAAGAAGAAGTTACAGGTCTGTGAGAGCCAGAAATCTTGATTGTTTGTGGGTGACCAAATACTTATTTTCCAACATGATTTACAATTAAATTCTTTAAAAATCCTACAGTGTGATTTCCTGTATTTTTTCTCATTTTGTCTCTCATAGTTGCATTCTATCTGTGATAAAAATTACAGACCTCTCTCATCTTTCCAAGTAGGAGTTAACTTGCACAACCAGTGGCTGACTAAATACTTTTTTGCCCCACTGTATGTATTGCAGGTTAGTTAGTATCTGAAATACATAAAGAATTTTTTAGCCAACCCCTTATATGAAATACTCAAAGCAGGACATAAAAAGGACTCCATGAACCCATAAAGGGGAATATTATGGTCAAAGCTGAAAAGGAATAGCCACATTGTATCATCAAACCAGCCAATCACTTGGACTAACAGTTTCCAACAGGTACCATCTGATCAATTATCTACCACATACAGCAGTTCAAGGATTTAATTATTTCAATTTAACCATTCATCTTGCATAAAGATACATCCCTGCAGGGTTTGGGGATGGTGTTGTACCAAAAGCAGCAAGTCCAGCTGAACTGTATGCTTCATATGGCCCCTGCACCAGCAGCTGAAAATATCACCTACATGTAGTCAAGTAAAAAATATTTTGCCTTGAAATGGGTGATCTCAGACAAGTCTTTATTATGATCCATTCACTGTCTACAGTGATAATAACCCACTTACCTACATCATGTCAGCAGCAAAATCGAATGCCATTACTTCGTGTTGCAGAGTTAGCAGACATTCCCTTCACAACAAAATACAGACCAGGCAGAGCAAATTATGATACCGAAGCCTTGCGAAAGACATGTGTGAAGCCCCATTAAATTCACCTGAAGATGCTGCTAGTACTCCTGGACCCAATCACAAACTGTCCAGTTAGAGGAAGGATGTCCCTGGTGGGCTGATGAATAGCAGAGTCATAGTTGAACACTAGCCATACACAGTAGTATTCTGGCCACTGACACTTCTGTTCCTGTGACAAGGTATGCAAAACGTTATGTATAGTACAATTTAAACTCTCGCATTGGCTACTACTTTGGCAACAGTACAGGATCGTATGTGTCTTCTGGATTACGTACAACTCCCAAAGCTGATGGACAAGAACACTCTCAAAAATATTGCAACAATGCCAATGACAGACAAAAATCCATTTGGAAAGAACACCTGAGTAAACTTCTGTATTCATATAACTGTATACATATTGAAGTAACTAGATATTCCACCATTTCTTTGTCTTTGGTAGATCACTGAGTTTTGTCTGTCATGGTATGGGGTTGGGTCAGTGCCCTTGGTAAAGGTAATTTACACTTCTATGATGACAGCATTAATGCATTAATTTTTCAACATGCAACCAGTAGTGGATGCATATTAACAAATGAATTGAAGTTGACAGTGTGGCATGGTGGTGCATGTGGTCAACACAGTCTCCTCCCAGATGCAACATCACCAGTTCAATCCCGACCTCTAATTCCATCTGTGTAGAGTTTTCATGTCCTCCCCATGTCCTTGTGAGTTTACTCCAGGTACCCCGGTTTCCTCCTACCTTCCAAAAATTTATTAATTGGATAGTCGTTCACTTTACATTGGCCCATGATGTAACATTGTGTCTGTCATGACTAAAGTCACTGAAACTAATGCAACGTTAAAACAAACCAACAAATGACCAAATAAAACATGAGTTATCTTGGGTTTATACTGTCTGCAATGTTTTTTTTTATTATTTCTATTCTGTCTAAACTTTTGCTGTTGTGGGGTGGTAGTTTTCAGTTCTTCCATTATATTGAAATAATTTGATAAATTTTACTTGGTATTATCCTGCTCAAGTATTTTTGAAGATGGAATACGAAAGCATATCTAGCAGATGATTATATTTCAGAAGCACTCATGGATTGCAGATTTATATTTACTGATAAAGACATTGTATTTATCAATAAAGACTACGTATTAATAAGATGAGAATACAGTTGCTACAGTTGGCACTGAAAACTGCTGTTGAGCCATTTTATTGAAATTAATTATCTAATGAAACCCAGGATGGCTGCTCTAGGGGATGTGTGTTTTCCACTAAAGTCAGCGAATCTTTTTCAGTCTAGAAGACACAACATTTACCTTTCAATTTCCATGGTAAAGACACAGACCCAGTAGTTATTCCATCTATTAAATGTGAAGAGCTTTTCTCCCAGCATGCATCTTCCCCATGATCGGAAGCAATAACTCAGAGTAAGTTTGAAATGCAGAGTCAACCACAGTGCACAGGGGAACCAGCCACAGGTGATGACTCTGACATAGAAATCTAATGCTTGGTCAGCTGTCAAGTATGGGCCTTATATCCAGATGGCACAAAACCAGTTAATAAAGTAAAGAGAACAAGGAGAGAGAACAAGGCCATCACAACCAGAGGTGAGAGAGAACCTTTATTCCCACTGCTTATGTTAAAATTAAATATGGTGGCCTACATTAGCCTGGTGCCTGACTGGCTCACTCTCAGTGATGTTGCATTAATTATCTTTCCCTGACAGTTGTAAAGTAACAACGTAACTAGTCATTTCATAGGGCTAAGGGGAGAAAATAATCTGGCTATGCAGACTACACAGTGCTAAGTAGCCCTGGCTGTGCTGTGGCTATAACACTTTTATAACTACACTGCTCAAAGAAACAAAGGGAACACTCAAATAGCACATCCTAGATCTGAATGAATGAAATATTCTCATTGAATACTTTGATCTGAACACACTGAATGTGCTGACAACAAAATCACACAAAACTCATCAATGGAAATCAAATTTATTAACCAATGGAGGCCTGGATTTGGAGTCACACACAAAATGAAAGTGGAAAAACACACTACAGGCTGATCAAACTTTGATGTAATGTCCTTAAAACAAGTCAAAATGAGACTCAGTATTGTGTGTGACCTCCACGTGCCTGTATGACCTCCCTACAACGCCTGGGCATGCTCGTGATGAGGTGGCCTGGACTAAAGCATCCACCAACTTCTGGACAGTCTGTGGTGCAACGTGACGTTGGTGGATGGAGTTAGACATGATGTCTCAGATGTGCTCAATCGGATTCAGTTCTGGGGAACGGGCAGGCCAGTCCATAGCTTCAATGCCTTCATCTTGCAGGAACTGCTGACACACTCCAGCCACATGAGATCTAGCATTGTCCTGCATTAGGAGGAACCCAGGGCCAACTGCCCCAGCATATGGTCTCACAGGGGTCTGAGGATCTCATCTCGGTACCTAATGGCAGTCAGGCTACCTCTGGCGAGCACATGGAGGACTGTGCGGCCCTCCAAAGAAATGCCACCCCACACCATTACTGACCCACTGCCAAACCGGTCATGCTGAAGGATGTTGCAGGCAGCCGATCGCTCTCCATGGCGTCCTCCAGACTCTGTCACTCAGTCACTTGCTCAGTGTGGAACCTGCTTTCATCTGTAAGAGCACAGGGCGCTAGTGGCGAATTTGGCAACCTGGTGTTCTCTTGCAAATGCAACATCCTGCAACGGTGTTGGGCCTGTAGCACAACCCCCATCTGTGGACGTCGGGCCCTCATACCATCCTCATGGAGTCGGTTTCTAACCGTTTGTGCAGACACATGCACATTTGTGGCCTGCTGGAGGTCATTTTGCAGGGCTCTGGCAGTGCTCCTCCTGTTCCTCCTTGCACAAAGGCGGAGGTAGCGGTCCTGCTGCTGGGTTGTTGCCCTCCTACGGCCTCCTCCACGTCTCCTGGTGTACTGGCCTGTCTCCTGGTATCGCCTCCTGCCTCTGGACACTACGCTGACAGACACAGCAAACCTTCTTGCCACAGCTCGCATTGATGTGCCATCATGGATGAGCTGCACTACCTGGCCACTTGTGTGGGTTGTAGAGTCCGTCTCATGCTACCACACATGTGAAAGCGCCACCAACATTCAAAAGTGAAAAAAAAAACATCAGCCAGAAAGCATAGGTACTGAGAAGTGGTCTGTGGTCCCCACCTGCAGAACCACTCCTTTATTGAGTGTGTCTTGCTAATTGCCAATAATTTCCACCTGTTGTCTATTACGTTTGCACAACAGCATGTGAAATTGATTGTCAATCAGTGTTGCTTCCTAAGTGGACAGTTTGATTTCACAGAAGTGTGCTCCTTTTATTTTTGAGCAATGTATATGCTGTGTATTTGTGGGAGATACAATGGCATAAAAATGGATCTACTTATCTGAATACGGAACTGAAAAAAATAAGGGTGGTACATGGCTGGAATGAAAGTTAAAAAAATGAAAATAGATTTTTTTTTCGCTAAAGATGTAAAGTTGTAACCATTAAGGTTTAACATCATTTTTGCCCCAATGTTAAGAGAGAGAGAGAGGGATAGAGTGCTGGGACAGTTAAGGTGGTTACTAAGGGATTGCTTCCTTAGTAACATGGTTATGTGAGGTACCATTGTGTGCTACCTATTAGATTTTGAGAGAACCATACAGGCTAATGAGAGAGGAGTTAGGCTTCAAACCTCAGATCCAACAGCTGGTACTATGATATACCAGGCTTAGCTTGATCACATTAACATACACACATTTGAATCCATCAAAAGGAATAGCTTCATGCAATGCACTGCCCGACTATACAGTAATCATGTCACATTTTCTTTGTGAAAAATGCTCATTGGAGAAATGACTGCAAAAGAGTCTCAGACACTCACAGTGGTACCTGATACCCCTAACAACGAATGAATGAATATTGGTTGGGTAAACCCAGGATTTCAAGAATTGCTGTTACCAGCAGCTGTGAGACTGTGGTAGCTCAGTGGTTACTTTATTGACCTGGTTTCAAAGTCCCAGGTTCAAGTCCCAGAACAGCAGTTTTGACCCTTGAGCAAGGCTCTTAATCCACAAATGCTTGTAAGTTGCAAGACTGTACAAGTTGTAAGTTGCTCTAAATAAGATTTTCTGCTAAATGAAATGAAATGAAACTAGCCTTTACCACAAGAGCTGCCTTATCCCCAACTCTATGTTTTAATATGTATGCAATTGTTGTAATGTTGTTGTGTGATGATTGAGGACATAAACATTGAATGTAAATGTACACCTACTGATCACTTTATTATTCACACCTCCTTGTTTCAAGTCAAGTCAAGTCAAGTCAAATTTATTTATATAGCGCTTTTTACAATGGAGCATTGTCTCAAAGCAACTTTACAAGTTTAGATTATCTTCTAATATCTACGTCCAATCCCAAATTGAGTCAAAGGCCCCTAGGGCGACCAGTGGCCAAAGGAAAACTCCCGAGTTCTAGGAAGAACCTTGGGAGACCAAGACTCAAAAAGGGGACCCAAGCTCCTTTGGCGAACTAAGTCATGGAGTCAAGGTTCGAATAAACTGTAAGTTTGCACATCGACATTAAGTGGCCGCGGATATGGTGATAAATCTAAGAGCGAAACTAAAGTCATGAGTCAAAGTTAAAATAAAATTGAAGTATGCACTCGACATAAAGTGGCCCGGGTATAATGGGGCTGGAGCTGGACGGAATCACCCTGAGTGGAGCTCCAGCATATGAACATCAATGTGGTGGGGGCTGGAACTGCTGGAACACAGCTCGGAAGAACAAGAAAAGTATTAGTTAATGATTAAGACAAGTGGTCTACTAACATCACTGTTGCCAAGGTCAATCACTGATGCCAAGTGTAGCATGAGACCCCCCGGCATCAATAACGTATAGCAGCATAGCTAGAAAGGAGACTGGTAGGAAAACACAGCCAAGCGGAATCACATAGACTGGCAAACCCCACGGGATGCAGAAGAACAGCAACCCAACGGTCTCTGATCACCATAGACTCCTTTGACTATTAACCCCCAGCTCTGCCCTTATTCTAAGGCAAGATGCACGAGTGCAAGATCACGAGGGACCGAAGCCCAGTTCCTCCAGACCGGCCCACTCGACATCCCTGCTACGACAAGGCAGGCTGGCCAGACATGACTCCAGACTCCAGTACTCCAGAGCCTGCCGGCCCCAGTGACCAACCATGCATCCTGTTCTAAATCTCGTCCAAAGCCTGCGTAAATAAGTATGTTCCTTTTAGCCTAGACTTAAAACTTTGGAGAGTGTCCCTGAATCTCGAACGAAAGTGGGAATTTATTCTAGTTGGGGGCCATGTATGAAGAAAGCCTTTCCCCCGCTGTGACGTTTTTTAATTCTAAGACTAAAAGAAGTCCTGCCCCCGCCGAACGAGTAGACAAAGTTGGTTGTAAACTCTAAGAGTTCACTCAGATAATGTGGGTCATGCGACTAGAGCTTATAGTTAAAAGAAGTATTTTGTAATCAATGCGAATTTTTGGACTGGTAACCAGTGTAGTGTTGATAGAACAGGAGTGAATATAATCAAATTTTGCTAGTTCGAGTTAGCCTCTGGCACTGCAATTCTGAACTAACTGAATTTTATTATAATTCTAGAGCATCCGTAAGTAAGTCGTTACAGTAATCCAACCTGGGAAGGTTAATAAAACGGCATGAACAAGTTTTTTCCTGCATCATTAAAAGAAGGATATTTCTAAAGTTAGGGTATTTCTATTGAAAGAAAGCAATTCGATGATGCCTGCTAATGTGCGCCTCAAAGAAGAGATCTGAATCAATGTGAACACTCAGTTTTTTTTACAGACGGACTGGGCAATACTGGACAGCCCATCTAGATTTAGGATAGATGTACCAACCTGTCTCTCCCAGCCTTGGGTCCACTAATATAACCTCCGTTTATCTGAGTTAAGTAAGAGAAAAATTAAATAACATCCCAATCTTTATTTTCCTTACCACAGGCCCTGATTTTGTTGATTGTAAGGCTGTCATTAGGTTTTGGCTGATATGTACAGCTGTGTATCATCTGCATAGGCATGGACACTAATGCCATGTTTAACGAATACCTGATCCTAGTTGCGCAGTACAGAGAGAATAAAAGCGGCAGCCTGAACCCCTGAGGCACAACCATACTTCACTTTTGAGAGCTTAGACCTTATATTCTGTATTGAACAAACTGTACCGGTCAGTTAAGTAGGGATTTAACCAAGAAAGTGCTTGATCCCTTTAATACCTACATAGTTTTCTAGTCTGTTTAGTAAAACACATGATCTTATGTCAAATTGCTGCACTTATCAAAAAAAAAAACTAACAGAACAAGAAAAGAACACATCCCTATCTGAGGACATTACAAAGTCATTTAGAGCCCTAATTAATGCTGTTCAGTACTATGATGGGGGCCTGAGCTAGACGAAATGTTTCATAAAATTTCATTCCTTTGGAGGTAACTGGCAAGCTGCTGATAGACGGGCTTTTTTCTAAGATTTTGGACAGAATGGTAGATTTGAAATTGGTCTATAATAGATTATCACACAGGTCAGATGGCTTTTTTAATCATGGGTTTTGATAACAGCAGACTTAACGGATTTGGGCACATAACCTAAGGTACGGAATGAATTTAAAATAGCTTAACACTGGCTCTATACACTAAGGTTAAAATAACTTGTTTGAGTAGACTTTGGTAGAATTGGATCTAAAAATAATGTTTGATGACTTGAGTTGATGACTGATCATTGCGGATGTTCAGTATTAGTAATTGGGGTAAAAGATTTCTAGTCTTGTTTTACAGACATCATAACACAACAACACAAAACAGATGCTTCACTAGTGCTGCATCCTGGAAGTGGCTGAACAGGTTGGTGATGTGATAGCATTGAGTTTTATGCCTAATGTTTTTCTATCTTATCATTAAACAAAGTCATGAAATCTTACTGTTTAAAATTAACAAAAATGGTGAGTCATTTCTGTGGTTTTTTTTGTTAATTAGGAGACCTGTATTAAATAGAAATCTTGGATTTATTCCCTTATTTTTCTCTAATGATTGAAGAGAAGTATGCAGTGCTTTAGCTTTAGTGAGGGCAGCTATACTCTGCCATGCTGCCCTCCAAGCATCTTAAAACACCCTCCAATTTAACTATATGTCTCCACTCTTGCGCTCTAACATGCCGTGTTCTTTGGCTTTAAGTACGGGTTTGGTCATTAATACCATGGTGCTAAGCCTTTTTTCTCCCTATACGTTTTACCCTAGCAGGGGCAGTCTGTCCAGGGTTTGGAGCGAACACACATTCTAATTGCTTTCATTTAACCCACTCAGATAATGATCTCCGTAGGTGTATTAATTTCAAGTCTGGTAGGTTTTTAATAAACGCAGCTGGAGTAGCAGATGTGATAGTGCGTTTGTTGTTAAAAGAGGCCGAAGTATTTTATTTTATTAGAGATAGCTCAAATACTAAAGATAGTGATCTGAAATCAAATCACTTGCGGGAAAACATCAAGGTTAATCTTATTGATACAAATGTTAATATTAGATCTAAAGTATGATTTACAGCGTGGGTTGGTCCCATCACAATTCTGAGTGATACCCATGATTCTAAGATGGACTCAAAGCAATTTTTAAGTGGATCCTGCTTCCATTGTCAAGGAATATTGAATCACCTACAATAAAGCCTTATCTGTTGAACAGTAGTAAGCAGGAAAGAAAGTTTTGCAATTCCCGAAATACATTCTGAACATTGACCACAGCGGGCCGTTAAATAGTGATAATCTGAAAAGAGTGTGGTTTTTGGCTTCCATAAGGATGATCAGTCACATTAAGAATCGTATTTCAAAAAGAATTAGCCTTGTAATGGGATTTAGCTTGTAACGCCTAATTCTTTGTTCACAATTGTGGCTACGCCTCCCCCCCCCCTACCGTGAGGACGAGGGCGACAGCAATGACTGTATCCAGGAAGGTGAGGCTTCATTGTAAAAGGCTAAATATTCATCAGGTTCTAATCCAAGTCCTCAGTTAACAGAGAGCGTGTAAGCGTTATCATGATCATTTTCATTTACAATCACTGCTTTGGTTTGTAAGTGTCTAATGTTTAAGTAGTCCATAGGCTTTATCTAATGTTGTTATTTATTTTGCAGCTATCTGGTTTATGCTAATGAGGTTATTAAAACAGACTTTTTGAGAGCGTTTACGTTTAGGGCAGATGCGGGTAACAGACACAGTTTCAATAATTTGGGCTCTGGGTGACGGTGCATGGCTACCAGCAGACAGTTGGTTAAGCCGGTCTGTCTGCTGCCTGACCCCTGCTCTGGATAGTCAGCCCCTAACCAGTCGGGCCATAAGACTATGGGCAATGTTGCAGGAGATGAGAGCAGCACCCTCCCGAGTGGGATGGACACCCTCAAAGGCTGTCCAGTTGTCTATATAGCCCACGTTGTTTTCAGAGCACCACTTGGACAGCCAGCAGTTCAGCGACCATAACCTGCTGTAGGCTTGGTCACCTCGCCGCATTGGGATGGGGCCAGAGCACACTACAGCATCGGACATTGCCTTCGCCACGCTAACCACCTCTACAAAATTAGCCTTAGTAACCTCTGACTGACGAAGGTGTATATCATTAGCCCCTCTTCACTCATTTTCCATTTTATCAGTTCCACTTACCATGTAGATGCACTTTGTAGTTATACAATTACAGACTGTAGTCCATCTGTTTCTCTACATGCTTTGCTCACCCCCTTTACTCTGTTCTCTAATGTTCAGGACATCCACTGAACCACCATAGATCAGCTTCTCAGCACTGCAGTGATACTGATGTGGTGGTGGTGCTGTGTAGTTTGTGTTGTGATTGTATGAGTGCATCAGAAACAGCAGCACTGCTGGAGTTTTTAAATACCTCAGTGGTACTGCTGGACTGATAATAGCCCACTAACCAAAAATGTCCAGCCAAGAGCATCCTGTAGGCAGCGTCCTGTGAGCACTGATGAAGGATTAAAGGATGACTAACACAAACAGAAAAATACAGATGAGCTATTCTTTATGACTTTACATCTACAAAGTGGAGTAATATGGTAGATGTGTCTAATAGCGTGCATAGTGAGTGAACAAAGTGTTTAAAAAATGATCAAATCTTACCAGCAAAACACACACTAAACACCACACCACCACATCAGTGTTGCTGCAGTGCTGAGAATGATCCACCAACCAAATAGTACCTGATCTGTTGTAGCCCCGTGGGGGTCCTGACCATTAGAGAACAGAGTAAAGGGGACTGAAAGAAACTATGGTGGTTAAGTTCATTTTGAGAGCTCAGTGTTTTTTGGTAGCAGATAAACATGTGATTCAAGATTTTGACAGATCTGAGCACAGTGTGAGTTTTTATTGAGATTTCTGCAAAAACCGAGGGCAGACATGCAAGGTTAGTCTTCCTTGAGTCATTTTGTTCTGGACAGAAACCTGAGAGACAGGAGATGTGTAAAAGTCTTATATTTATTTCCATTTGATCTTACTTTTTTGTATGAGAAACACAGAAATATCTTCTTTGTGGCCATATTTTCTTGTTGGTATCTACTGTAGGCTTAGAAAGATAGGTGCAATGTGACATAATTTATGTGGTTATACTGAGGACCATGTTTGAGAGTCTCACCCAGACAAACTACATATTGATTGTTTCACAAAATGAAAGATAGAGTCATGGACAGGGGGTAATGGTGGACCTGCCTACCCCTCAACCCCGTAACAGATCAGGGTTGTGGGTGGAGGGGGGCATGGACACAGTAGTTTGGTGCTACACCCCTGTTTGGACACTTCTGTTCTCTGTTCATGCTCTCATTCACCCTGCCATTGTTTCCTCACTCTTTACTAAAACTATTGCCTCAACTTTGCTAAGTGGAATTTCAAAATCACACTCCAGGCAATTTAGGCATTGCTTTGCAGCTATGTCTACTACCTCATTACCTTCTACACCTACATGCAATGGAACCCAAAGAAAATTCACAGACACTAGTTAGTTTAGAAGTCTAAATAGCATCTGACATTAGTTTAGAAGTCTCAGAGAGATTTCCAATATTAAATCCAGGAATCTGAGCAGATCACCATCTGCATTGGGCAAACTTCCTCTGCCCACTGCAATGCCAGCAAGATGGCAATAAGCTCTGTTGAGAATACTGACAGTTTCTCTGACAATATTCTTTTAATAAAAACCTGGGATTCTGGAATGAAAATTGCTGCAGCGTTTTTTCCTGTAGTAGGATGCCATTGACCCATCAGTGCTTGTAATACACTATAATAGGTTTGACTCATATATCGTTGTGATATATGATATTCTAAAACTGATGCTGTTATCCCCTCAGATTATAATTGATTATTAATCAATGCTGGGCACTGGAAATAACCAAGGAGGGACCCCTATCTAGGTACCATTTTGCTAAAATTACATTCTCAATTTCCCATTTCACCTGCTTCAGCATTACTTATGCATACAAAACCTCTAGCTGATCCATGAAGATGATCACTACAATTACGAAGTACAGCTGGTGCAGGATGGCTCTCATTAGGCCTTCTAGGCTGACCCAACAGACAGTTGACGAGGCCATTCAACACACATGCAAGGCCATTTCCCCACTCTTTACCTGCACAGATGCCCACAGTGAGAATCTGACTGCACCTCAACACAACCTCACTACTTGCACTTGTAGTACAATAAGTCCCCTAGATGCGAACCTTCGGCTAACAAACTTTCAAAGATGCAAACATGAGTGTGCAATACAGTTATTTAAATAAGTTCAAAATGAAAACTGTGGAGGAATATCAAGTTGCGTGTCAGCACAGTAGGTTAGTTCACATCTCTGGTGCTTAATGGAGGTGAAAAAGAACATTGTTGTTTATTCAGTCTGAGTCATATTCTGACTTTATCAAGTAGTGGTTGTGTTACCGACTGTCATGCTTGGGCAGAAACTGGGAGATGAACACTAGAATCCGGTACAGAACACAGCTTTTTTTTTAAACTGAAAAACACTGGAGAACTGAGTGCAATATTGAAACTAAGACCTCGATTTACAGAGTCCACAAACAGTCAAAAACACAACTTCATGCCAAATAAAGCAAATGCAGAGTTTAAGTAATAGCATTTGTTCATCACGGAGACTGGTGGTTGCATAAACAAAGTGTCAACCCTGTATAAGTATATGATACCATCACTGGATATAACAAATTAACTTCAGGGCTAGCATGATGCTAAAGACTAATAGACTAATATCTAACAAGTGGCTATGGGCTAAAGACTAACGATTGGCAAACAAAAGAACAAACATATAAAAAAAGTGTAAATAGTTATAGAAGATGCATTATGTTTACAGAAGATGAGATCTGCTTCTGAGAACCTCCGAATGTGGTTTGAGTGTTCCAATCACAATGTGTCTTGGGTGCTTGGGATTTTTTTGATAGAATTGAATGGAAATCTTGCCTCAGACATTTTTCAGTAAGAAAGAGAGACAATCACAATAAAAAAAATGGAAATGTTTATTGAGAGCTGAAGCACAAAAAAATCTGTGCTGACAGTCGAGCTCTTCCTGGAATTTATCCTTCTTGGGGGCGCTGATGGTGGATGATGATGCAGAGTGGAGCAGACAAGACTTCTCAGATTAACAATATTAGTAAATCAGATGCTTTATTTGTGAATCTAGAACAGGTCTTTATTGAACCAGTACCTGTATTTAGTGAAGTAATAAATGAACTCACTCATATCAGCATAAGGAGAGCATCGACTTGTTCGACATGGCTTTTTGGCATAGCATGCACTTGTTCGAGCAGACATGGCTTCTGCTCATCATGTTTTCCACGCTTTACTCTTTTACAGTTCTTTAACAGAAAATATCAAGCAGAACATTAATATTTAGAATCTAAGCCTATTACAGTTGTGTCAGAATTGCTGACAGAACAGCAGCAAGCAATAGAACTACAATATTTTCCACTTTATAATTGACTAATACTTAGCAGCTCAGCTTACAGTCTGGACAATCTTCTGATAATCTTCTGTATAAAGATACGAATAAAGCCTCACCCTCTGAAAGATGTTTTGCATCTTGAGTTGAAAGCGTCTTTTTTTGTTCCTCTGCACATCTGCAGCTGAAGCGTCAGGTTCCTGGGCACCAGGATTTCCAGCTGAGGCCTCCATCAGATCCTCATCCAGTGCGGAGTCTCTGGAAGTGCAGGCTGAGTTCATTGTACTTTCTTCCTCCAACTGCTGAAGGAGCGCGACAAATTTGTCGACTAACTATCCATGTGCAAAATCAGTGCTGGAGAACTCGGACAGGTCTCTATGATCCAGTTCATCTGGACACTTGCTGCTCTCCTCTTCTGTTGACGGTGGTGTGAAGGGAGGTGTTATCATGGCCCATCTTGCTGCCTGTATTGTATTGAAGGCATTTCTGGGCAAAGGAGGTTTTGCACACTGGAGGTTATGTACTAGAGATCGATGCTGTGTATAAGTCTTCAGAGTCGGGGTTCTGAATGACTCTGAGAATTGAGACTGCCAGATTCTCCATGAAGCATGAACTCTGGTCCTGCACAGCTTCAATCAGCTCACTCTCAGAGTCCAGATGTTGTCAATGATGGCAACTTTATCCTCCACCATGAAATTGCTAAAGTCTTCCAGAGTCTCCAGGATGGAACTGAAGAAAAACCTGAGGTCTTCACTAGTCAGGTCTAAGACTTGAGACCCATCAACCTCTGTGTCTGATGCTGACTGGATTTTCAGCAATATGGCATTCACACAATGATGTAGAGCTACCACAGTTGTGGAGACAATGGCGAATGAGGATGTTTCAGCAATAGAGTCAGATGAGGAAGCTTCTGGTATTTTTGATGGTATTTTAGCATGTTCGTGACTTCACGCAAGGTGACTTTTGTGAAAATTTCCACCGTGTCTGCACAAACCTTAAGTAGATTTCTAGAAATCTCAAAACTCTCAACAGTGGCTGCAAAAGGCATCACCATGGTTTCAAGAGCTTCAGTGGAGTGAAAAGATGGTCGAGGTTGTTACCAATTCCTGATCAAAAAGATGACTGACTCCTCTACAAAGTCCTGTAGGAATTCATGAGCGATGCTCCACTCCTTTTTCTGCATTTCTTGAGAAGGAGCAATGCTATTGAAGGGGATCATTTAACACTCCATCACATGGTGTATGGCAAAATCTTGAATGACCTTGTTTGGTGGAGCACACAAAGAACAGGTCATCCAGTTGTTGTTCTGCTGTCTTCAGTTTTTCAGCAGCTTTCTCATTTATAATAAGCTGCACCGCACTCTGAAAATGAACGACATCATGGTTTCCACCAGTGATCTCACTGAGACAATGTCACTGCTTTGGGTCTATGGATCTGTAGGGCATAAAGAGGATGGAATGAGGATGGACTCTGACACATCAACACTCTCAAAATTAAAGAGCTTCCAGTGGATTGTGCAGCTTCAAACCTTCATTCAGGGAAGTTTTCAGAACCTCAGCCGGTTTGGGAAGCGGTATCTTCCCTGATTCCTTTATCACAGTCTTTGCCATGCTCTTCATCATTTCTCCAAATTGTTTCTTGAAGACCTAAAAGAATAAATGATTTATTAACTCATATTCATAATCAGTGTTTGTCTTCTTTTCTAGTCATCTAGTAGGTGTCACATATGGATTTTGGGTTGAGAAAGGTTCTGTGGATCATTTTAGTACATAAAGCTACAATATAAAAAGACTCGCATGGATCTCGCATGGCCTCACACATCCCTTAGAAATGTCTGAAAGGTAAAAAAAAAAAAATGTCAGTAGTGAGAAGTGTTTTTAGGTGTACAGGAGGATCAGAAAGTCCTGACCTTAATCCAATCAAAATGTTGGAAGAACCTGAAGTGAGCAGTTAATGTGAGGAAACCCACCAACATCCCAGAGATGAAGCTGTTCTGTACGGAGGAATGGGCTAAAATTCCTCCAAGCCGGTGTGCAGGACTGATCAACAGTTACAGGAAACATTTAGTTGCAGTTATTGCTGCACAGGGGGGTCACACCAGATACTGAAAGCAAAGGGTCACATACTTTTGCCACTCACTAATATGTAATATTGGATCATTTTCCTCAATAAATAAATGATCAAGTATAATATTTTTGTCTCATTTATTTAACTGGGTTATTTTTATCTACTTTTAGGACTTGTGTGAAAATCTGATGGTGTTTTAGGTCATATTTATGCAGAAATATAGAAAATCTAAGGGTTCACAAACTTTCAAGCACCACTGTAGATAGTGAAACCCATGTGTGTGTTTTTTGTGTGTATTTGGGTGGGGTTGTGGTTGTTGAGAGAGGGGGCCCTGAGCAAACTACTGTGCCCAAGGCTTAAACTTTGGTGCTACACTCCTGGTCATGGAGGTACAAAACACTAAATAATTAACTAAGTTAATAAATTGCCAACGCCATCGTCAGAAATAGAAAATATATATTGTGTTGTGGTAGTGCCTGTTTGAAATGCGGATGCAGCTGTAGACACTTTGTCTTTCTTTTTACAAATTATAAAAACAGCAGATGTAGGTAAATGTTAAAAGACCAAAACAGATTCATTAACATTGATTACAGAGTAACAGATGGAGATTTCCATGAGGAAGTCTTTACCACCTGAGGTAATGACTACCTGCCTGTGTGCTTGATTGCTTTTTTAAATATTCTCTTAAAGATTAAGATGTCAATTTATTGGCAGTTACACAGTTACACAGTTATTGGCAGCACAGCTACATGGGCCAGTGTTTGGCATGTTCTTTCGGTGTACATATGGATTTCCACTGATAAACTTTTAAAGCATGACTGTATGTGGTTCAGTTATTTTAAGTGTAAGTAAGTGCCCTGGGATCGACTGTGTCCTTTTCATTGGAGCCTAGGTTCTGGCAGACCAGAATAAAGCAGCTACTAAAGATGAATGACTAGAACAAATAAATTAATTGACTTTTCTACTGTCCTGGTACTCTGTTGGAGATACTATTTTTAGTACTAATATACTATTATAAGTACTAATATAAGTAAAAGTACAATTACTCTGATGAAATTTTACTCAAGTACACGTGAAATTACCATTCTAAACATCTACTCAGTTAAAAGTAAAAAGTAGCTCATATAAAATTTACTTAGAGTAAAAGTTACTTAGTCATTTTTTTAACAGCTGGTCTCATCTGTGTAGCGCAAAAAGGACGAGGGTATAAAAATATCTCTACTAGTCATTTTTAATTAAAACACCTTTACAAATTAAAGTGCAATATAAAATAAGGTACAAAATAAAACATTTCATCAAACAACATATAAAGATTTAGGGAGGTATAATGCATAATTGTGGTGCAGACCATCCCATAAAACAGTTTCAAGCAATACAACCACTGAAGGTCTATAATAATAATAAAGCTGTTTCATTTCAGAATGTGACAGGGTTTCGCTGTTGGCTGAGTCTGCACCAATGGTATCTGACTTGCCCATCTCCATCTTTCTTGCAATTTTAGTGACAGTTTGTTCTCCTGCCCATCATTCACTGGAGTCATCTCTGAAACCCCCTTTTTTTTGCGTTATTTATTTACAGTTTTTTACTTACTAAAATATGCAATTTAAAGTGTAGTGTAATGCAATACTTTATACGAAACATACTTAAAGTAAAAGTAAAATTACATATTTAAAAAAGTTGCTGTTGTTCCATAATGTACCATAGTTTTTATATAGGAAAATACCAAATTTGCCAGTATTGACCCTAAAACAAGAACATGATCAACATGATTAATAAACTTTTTTTTCAATTGTTTACATTTTTTCCCCATTTAAATTTTTTTTGGTTTGTTTTGCCATAGAAAAATCAGTTCCCATAAAAAAAAAAAAATCCACTATTTTCCTAGTCCTTGTAATGAGCCCTAGCATATTTTTTGCACTACTGTCCCTGCCTCTTCTGTGGTGTGGCACTTTACACGTGAGGGTAATGAAATGAACAGTGTTTATGTATGGGGTGTACATAATCAATCAATTGCATGCATGAAAGTGGGACCTAAAGACAAAAGTCAAAGTAGTGCATTGATGAGCACACAGTGTACAGCAACTGTAGCAAAAAAACACCAATCTGAAAGCAAAGGCAAATCCATTTATTATCATCATCATCATCATTATCATCAAGTGCCATCAAGCTGATGTTAACTGGTGACCATATAGATAGATGTACTTGAATTATTTTTCAAAAAGTCTTTTCTTCAGGTCTATCATTTTTACGCATCTGTCTCATTCATGGCCTTCATTATGGCTACCTGGCCTTTGAGTGAAAGGTGGTCTGATTGCATTGTTGGGGTTTGCAATTTTTTACATTTACATTTACACTTACATTTACAGCATTTTAGCAGACGCTCTTATCCAGAGCGACTTACAATTGATACAGTCTTACAATCCAAGCAATTGTGGGTTTAGGGTCTTGCTCAAGGACCCAACAGTGGCGGCTTGGCAGAGGTGGGATTTGAACCCTGGGCCTTCTGATCCATAGTCCAGTATCTTAACCGCTAGGCTACCACAGTCCCAATGTCACTTACATTCTATACACGAATTAGAATTAACGTTAAAAATTCCGCCCTCCCTGTTTTAACAATCAAAGTCCATTTGGTCCTCCCAAAGTTTCTTCCTTATAACGTTTAGGGAGTTTTTCCTTGCCACTGTTGCCCTAGGCTTTCTCAATTTGGGATTGGCTTTAGATATTAGAAGAGAATCTAAAATTGTAAAGCTGCTTTGAGACAATGCTCCATTGTAAAAAAAAGTGTTATACAAATAAACCTGTTTTGACTTGACTTAAATTGACCTCAGTCTCACTGCTGAACAAAGAATAGTCCACTGACCAAAAATATCCAGTCAACAGCATCCTATGGGCAGCATCCTGTGACCAATGATGAAGGACTAGAGGATGACTACCATAAACTGTGCACCATCAGATGAGCTACTGTCTCTTCCTTTAGATCTACTACAAGATAAGTGTGTCTATAAGTGGACAGTGACAGTATCTAAAAACTCCGGCATCACTATAGTGTCTGAACCACTCATATCAGCACAACACACTATCATGCCACCACCACATCAGTGTCACTGCAGTGCTTAGAATGATCGACCACCCAAATAGTACCTGATCTGTGGTGAAACTGGCATAAGAATATATGCAGAGCAACAGATGATTTACAGTCATTGTAGAACCATATATTGCACCTACACGATAAGTTGACAAAATGGACAAAGACTGTAGAAATAAGGAGGTGGTTTTAATGTTACAGCCAATTGGTTTAGTGACATATAATAAGCACTTTCATCTGCATAACATTTGTAGCAAAACTCTTTCAAAAACTGACCGAAATAGTGTCTAAGCTCTCCAAGAAAACAGACATGTTAATTCTGAGTAAATTGAGAACAATGTGCTTTTAATCAGGACGAATTTGAATTTGTTTACTTGCATTTGACTTGACCACACCATTGATGCATAACGTATACGTGGCTTATTAAAGTATGATTATCTTGCATTGTGCGTGTGCATGCATGCAGATGTGTTGATGAATATGCAGGGACAGGGATTCCCAAATCCATTATTTGGATAATGCCAATAAATGTGATGGCGATAACAACAAAGATTGAATACTAATTCAAAATCAGGAAGGAATTAATTCATCCCATTAGTCACTGGCACTTGAGCAGGTTTACTAGAGTGTTACACACAGACAAGCTTGCCTCTCTTGAGCTCTCATGAGCACTTGAGACTTATGAAGGGGTCATGAAGGTCAGTAGTGGTGAAGTTTGAAAACATTAAGAGTTTTGCTACGAATGTTATTTGCATAAAAATGCTTATTAGGTGAATTCTAAACAATCAGCCATAACATAAAACATCCACTCATTGTCCATTTAATCAGCTCCATTTTGCAGTTCTACAATAGCTGTAGTTCATCCGTTACTCTGCGTGCATTCTTATCCCCCATTCATCCTGTTCTTCAAAGGTTAGGACAGCCACAGATCAGGAACTATTTGGAGGTGGATCATTTTCAGCAGTGGTGGTGGTGTGTTGGTGTGTGTTGTGCTGGTATGATTGGTTCAGACACAACAGTGCTGCTGGATATTTTAGATACTGTGCAAACTAACTGTGCACTTTTAGACACACATACCTTGCTAGATAAATTATTAAATAGTATATCATCTATTAAATAGTACTCATCTGTTGTTGCACAGTTTGTGTTGGTCATCCATTAGTTCTTTATCAGTTGTCACAGGGTGCTGCCCACAGGATGCTGGTGGCTGGATATTTTTAGTTAATGAACTATTCTTTGTCCTGCAGTGACACTCCAGACACACTGCTGTGTCTGATCCACTTTACCAGAACAACATGTGTCACCACCACATCAGTAAAACTGCAGGTTGAGAATGAGCCCCCGCTTAAATAGTACCTGCTTTGTGGTGGTCCAAGTGGGGGTCCTGGCCATTGAAGAATTATGGTAAAAAAGGTTGCTAAGAAAGGATGCAGAGCAACGGCTGAACTACAGTCTGTAACTGCAGAACTACAAAGTGCACCTATATGGTAAGCGAAGCTGATAAAATGGACTTTGATTGTAAATATGACGTGGTTTAAATGTTATTTCTAATTGGCGTATAGAATGTAAGTGAAATTCTTAGGTGCAAAACCCCAACAATGAAATTCAGTAGAAATTGCAGTGAAAAGCAGCAATTAAGAAAGCATAATAAAATGAAATGACACAACATGAGACAGAAGGCAGAAATATTTCCAGACTGATAATATTATGGTACGCAATAATTATAGTAAGCAATACATAGACAGTCATTGTATAGTGCAATGAGCATTAGTGTTGTCTGAGAGGTAGTACAGTGTGTGATATTCAGTGGTGAAATGATCATAACTTTAGCTGTTAATGATCGGAAAAAAACAGTTCTTAAATCTATCTGTACATGAACAAGTGCTGCAGTCTCATTTTCTTAATGGTAGGCGTGGATCCTTTTGGTTCTCTAGTCCCTAATTAGGCTTCTCGTGGTGTAAATGTCCTGGAGCAAGGAAATTTCAATGTCAGTGATGCCCTGTGCCATTCCTAAAATTATCTAAATGGGTCTGGAAATGCTGAAGGTTGCAATGAAATGGTGACTCTGGGGTTCATGCGGAACTTTCAGAGCCACCTTAGATGGTAGAGGCATTGCTGTGAATTTTTCACAAGTGTACACCTTCAAACACAAGGAGTTAAGTTAATGTCATTTTCTGCTACAGTTTTTGGAATATAGGATCTCATTGTTTTGCCATAGTGGAAGGAGAGGTTGTTTTCATACCTTCACTATGACAGAGCTCTGTAGGTATGTTCATCGTTGTTATTCAACTGGACCTTGACCGTTGTCATCCACAAACTAGTGTGCATGTCACGGCTTTAAACACAGAATGGAAGAGAGGGTTTACACTTAAATCATGTAGGTAGCCCTGTTATCCAGAGCAACTTACAGATGATAAAGTGTTACAATGTACAGTCCAAGCAACAAAAGTGCCATGCTCAAGGGCCCAACAGAGGCAGCTAGACAGGCAGAGACAAGACTTGAATATCCAACCTTCTGCTCAATAGTTCATTACTTTAAACACTGAGCCTCTACTGCTCTGTTTTAACAAGCACCCTGTGGAGCTTCTATATCAAGATTTATTGGTGAGGGGATTGGTGCCCATACTTACTAGCTGATGAAAACCAATCATACTACTAGATAGCCAGCTGCAACCAGGGAGGCATTCATACCAAACCAGTCAATTCAGAAGGTTGCTTGGTTATGCTTGAGGATATTAATGTTGGGTTTAAAACAGACAAGAAGAGTAGAGGGAGTGAAGGAAAGATTGTCTTTCAATTAAGCACTTTTAATTGTCCTAGACGTGAAAGAATTGAAGAAGTGAAATTGGCACCCTGTTCATAAATACAAAAGTGACAGTTCACACTTTTAATCCACACAAAACAACCTAATCTCAACACGCTTACAGAGAAAACTTTTTATTTCGATATTAATTACATCATAATTCAACATTTTCCTCTTTATATATTTTCTCATTGCAACTGATTGTACATTGTGCATGTGGGGAGTGTAGTTATTATTTTCACTGAAACAATTATTACGGAAATATAGCCCTTTATTTTCCACATGACTGACACAGACTTGTGAAGTAATAGTCATTGTTGCTTTCAGTTTCCCAAAGCTGAATAAAAGCAAACTGACAGGTGGTTATTCACCCATGGTTTTCTGTCATTCGCTACAGTGGATTTATATTGCTTTTAAGGGCATCCAACCTCCTCTACATTAATAAGTGATGAGTGAAGAGTAAACAACTGGCCAAGGTCAAAAGGCAAAATGAAAGATACAACCTTCCACCAGCATTTTAGTTACCATGGCTACGTGAGCACAGACCTAATACAATCTAATACATTCAAGTTGCTAAACAAACCGTGAAAATAATAATTGGTGAGATTGATAGTTAAGTGCATAAATAAAAAAAAAACTACTGTAAACATCCAATATTATGCATTTAAATATTGTACAGAGTGATGATACATTCAAACCTCAAATATTGTTTTGTCTTGGTTGAGTTTTTTTCATTCATACAAAAATAATATGAGCAGAGTAAACACCTTGGCACCCATGGTGTTGCCAAAACCAGTAGCAATAAGACAAAGAAAAACAAACCCTCCCTGCTGAATACTTGAGCACATCTTACCGCTCCTCTCTCAGCCGTCCTATTACAGCTTTCATATTCTCCTGCATTTGTAGCTGTCATTATTCTGCCTCTCTGCAGAGCCAAGAGCTTTCATAGCTCCTAGAGCTTTTGGGAACTAAAATGGCCTTGAAATGACTCTCCCTCCATTTTAGTAGACAAACAGCATTCTCCCTCAACCTTTTTTCTCCAGCTGTCCTCACACAAACCAGGGTCTATTCAAAAGCACTAAAGTGGTAATTTGATCAAAAATGAATTTAGGTTTCTCTTTCTATAGATTTTCTAGGAAATAAAATAAGAACATGATATCAATGAGGTAAGGATTTTCTAAAATGTCAGGTATTATGGTTATTCAGGAAGGGAGTGTCTGTCGATGGACAATAGAATTTAGAAGGAATAAACAACCCCCATGTTATTGAGAAGAAGGAAAGCATCAAAATCATATCTTTATATGCAGTATGGTGGTCTAATTATCATGGTGTGGGGTTGCATGCAATGGTCTGGACATCTTACATTTTCTGAGCTATAATCGTTAATTGAAAAGACATCTAAACATTTTATGGAATTTTCCAAGTGTAGTGGTCTGTCAGCTGAAACCTGGGTGGTGCAAAAGAAAATGAGTCAGAAGCTATGAGTAAATCAACAACAGAATTGTTTATAAAGGTGAGAAGTCTGTATACAGGCAGTGGGAAGGAATGGCGAATTTCCAATAATTTTTTAACAGGTTTACACAGTTAGACGAAACTCATTTGGAATTCATTGACCTATTCTGGTATTCAGCATTGCCATCCCCTGCTATACTAGCACGGAAACATCACTGGTTTTCATATCTTGAGCAGCTAATATCTCTCCAAAAGTTTAGACCTATTGTTTACTCTCGTGTATATAATAATGCAGTGAGTCATTGCTGGAAAAAACACAGCTGGGTCCATTGCTCAGTACAGGACTTCTTCAACTCTGGGTTGTTTTTTAGTTTACTCACATGAACTGCCTGTTTCACGTCCTGCCATAGCATTTCTATTTGGGATTAAGGTCAGGACCATTAAGGGCATTGACTAGGCAACTTCAAAATGTTAACTTTATTTTTCTTTAACCATTATTTGGGAGACTGACTTGTGTGCATCATTGTCTTGCAGAACCCACGTTCCCTTGTGATTCAGTTCACAAACAGTCCTGATATAATTTCAAATTCATTGTTAAATCAATTATGTCAGGCCATCCTATACCAAGACTAGGTCCTATTGCACCTGATACTGCCCTCTGTAGAAGAAACACAGATGAATGGACAAGACAGAGACAAGTGGGAGGAGGGAAAAGGCATACAAACACAAGGGAAATAATCACAGCACTACAGTCATTTTGATTATTTAAATAAAATGTTTTCCAGAGCTTTATCTCATTTCCATTGTCACTATGCCTTAACATTTCCATGTAATAGACATAAGCCCATATTGTTAGCCTCAGTAATTAGTAGCTTTACACTTGGTGACCGTATTTTTCAGTTATGGTATGCATGTTGTGTTTTCACCTTCCGAAAATGCTCAAGTTCATTTTGAAAACAACTATAACAATTACTTACTAGCTATATCTATTACTTATATATACTTATATACATACATCTCAAATAACTATTATAACTCTAAGGTGAATATACACTTCATAAGCACTTTTAAGAACACTATACTAATACTGGGTAGGGTCACGTTTGCTCTTAAAACAGCTTCAGTTCTTCGTAGCATGGATTTCACAAGATGCTGGAAACATCTTGTTGAGATTTCTGTAGGTTTTACATGTGCACTTTCATGCTGCTCAACCCATTCTACCACATGCCAAAGGTGTATTTTGTATTCAAATCCAGTGACTGGGAAGGCCACTGAAGAACATTCATGTTTGATTACTTTTAACAGGCCCAAAGTCTGTCAAGAATACATAAACACCCCATTACACCACCCCCACCATCCCGGATTATTCATAGTAAACTCCAAATACTGTTTTGTCTGAAAATTCCTGGAGACCAGCAATTATAAAAACACTCAAAATAATGCCATGGTTTAAATCACTGAGCTCAAATTTTCCCTGTTCTGGTTGATGTGAACATATGCTGAAGCTGCTGGCCCAAATCTGCATGATTTTATGAACACACAAGTGACAGATTAGATAATTGCATGAATGTTTACAGGTGTTTCCAATAAAGTGCTCAGTGAGTACACATAGCAAATGAAAACACAACTGAATACATAGGAACTTTTGGTACACGTCTGATGTACTTAATAGAGATGTACTTCGCATAAACACTAAATATCCTTGACATGTTCAGAGCTTGTCTAAACACACAGAATAACACCTACTTATGCTGATGACACATCAGATGCTCAATGTGGATATATTCAATCCTCCGCAGAATCATTAATCCTAAAATAATGGGGAGGAAACAAGATAATCCTGGAGAGAATTTACATTTCGCTGTCAGAAGCTCAACCTCTGTATGCTGCATAAACAGAAGAGGCATAGGTGCAGAAAAGAGGGTGCTTCAGATGGGGCTGTGGTCCTCATATTTGCACCTGCATAGTATTTTGAAAAGTTAAGTGTTTGTTTGTTTGTTTTTTCAAGATCATAAAAATAAAACATAAAACATGGTTAAAATTACATAAGACAGTGGCATAGGGTGTCACAACAGGGTGTACGGGAGGTAAGTGTGCAGGTTCTCAATTATAAATAAAGAGTTTTGTTAAACAGAAGTGAGCCACAACATGAACATAAACAAAATAGTGTAAACAAAGAACACGCAGCACACGGCACGGCGATAAGCAGAACAAAGGAAGATCATGGACGAAACTGTAAACAAGGCCGCTCCAAAACTAACGCGGGCTTAGCGCAACACAATAGGTCCTAGGGCGAACTGGAGCATAAACACGGGTAATCCAGAAGCAGTAGCAACCGCCAACAAATGCCATGTGGCGATAATACCCTGCGCCGTGCATAGACTAGGGCGGAGCCTAAATACTGCTGCCAACAGCTGTATCTCGTTAGCCCTAGCCTCTTCTTCTTCTAATGCTCTGCACTCTGGCGGAACACCACAAACAATGCAGTCTGGATCGCCCCTAGTGGCGAGGGGAGACGTAGCGAATGGTCTGGTGTGAGTCCGAAATGGAGCTAGGACTCCTAATAAGGGACCCCCCCTTGGGGCGCATGACCGAGTCTAGAGGCTTGTCTTTCAGGGTGACACCTGGGAGGGTTCCGGTTGCCACTGAACATGATACGGGTGGGTGGGTGGTGGGAGGCCGGAAACAATTTAAAGGCGACCTCATGGCCTCCAAACATCTCTGGCTCTGACGTCCTCTGAACCGGCGCGAACATCCTCGGTACAGACACTGGTGCTAACATCCTTGGCGCAGGTACGGGCGCTGACATCCTTTGCGCTGGCACTGGCACTGACTTTCTCGGCACTGACATCGGTGTTGACGTCCTCGGCACTGTCACTGGCGCTGACGTCCTCGGCGCAGGTATGGGCGCTGACATCCTGAGTGCTGGCACTGGCGTTGACGTCCTCGGTGCAGGTACAGGCACTGATGTCCTCGCAGCTGACACTGGCGTTCTCGGTGCAGGTACGTGCACTCAGGTCGTCACAAAGTCCATGGCGCAGGGGTTGGCGCAACTGGTTTACAAAGCTAAGAGGCACTGCGTGCTCATGTACGGAACCAGGTGGCGCGTCAAGCTCAGGTATGGAGCTAAGTGGCGTGGCAGGTTCAGTACAGAACCAGGTGGCGCTAACAGCTCATGTACGGAGCTAACATGCTCAGGTGTAGAGCAAAATGGCGTGGCATGCTGAGGTATGGAGCTGGGCAGCGCTAACAACTCAGGGTGCTAACGGCTCATATACTAAGGTAAGAGGTGCAGCGTGCTCAGGTATGGAGCTAGACGGTGCTAACGGCTCAGGTACTGAGGTAACATGCTCAAGTACGGAGCTAAGCAGCACTACGAGCTAAGATATAGAACTAAATGGCGCATCGGACTCAGGTACAGAACCAGATAGTGCTAACAGCTCAGGCACAGAGCTACAGGATGCTAACAGCTCATACAAGGAGCTAAGCGGCGCGGCGTGCTCAGGTACAGAGTTGGCCGGCATAACCTCTATGTCCAAGAAACGTAGGGGTGCCAAAGCAAAACTCCAGCTCTTCAAAATAAACCACGGTCCCAGCCTTGAGCAATGGCCAAACATTGGTGGCCCAACATAGAGCCCTACCTGCAAGGTGCAAAAAAACCAAAAACAAATGATACCTGTGCATATTCAGAAACAAGAAAGAACACCTCAAAATACCGTTACACTAATCCACGAATTGCCGACAAATGGCCAGATTGCCATCAAACCGACCGGGCAGGTTCGGGATGGTTTGAGAACCAGCCGTCTCCATAATTTGGTGGGGTATTCTGTCATGACAGCATGGACGGAAGGTAATGGAGATGAGTGCAGGTACTCAATTATAAACAAAAAGAGTTTTATTAAACAGAAGTAAGCCAGAACATGAAGATAACACAAAGGCCGTGGCCAAACTAACGTGGGCAACACGATAGGTCCTAGGGCGAACTAGAGTGCCAACACGAGTAATCCAGAAGCAGTTGTAGGCGCAAACACCCTCATCCACTATCCCCAAACACACACATGTACACACACACACACACACAAACGAGCGCACACACACACATACACACTTAACAACTCTTCCTGAGCACCTGACAGGAGAAAACACATGATCCTTGAACACAGATGAAGATTGTTTTATGTGTATTTAAGTAGCGATAAGCAGTATAAAATCTTAGAAGAGCTTAGAAGTTTAGAGGTCACTGCTTTACGGGTGGGATTCCTTAGAGATATCCTCTCCTGGTTTTCATTTTCTTGCAGACATAAAAAATTTCCATGCATCTTGCTTAAATAAAGTGTTTATTGGTAGCACTTTCAATATGTAGTTAAACATTTTTGGTTTGATTAATTAGTGCTTAAATGTCTCTAATCAGTGCTTAAATGTCTTTAAATCTATCGTATTTAACAAATCAAAAGCTGAAAGGAGTTCAGTCCCATTCATTTAACACCTCATTAACCTACACTCTTAGATATGTCTCTGCTTTTCGCAGGTTTATTTTACTATTGGTATGCTAAAATAAATATGCCATAAAAAATGAACATAAGTGTACTAAAATTGCTGAATTTTGCTACTATTTATTTTATTGTAGCATGTTATTGTTTTAGGCTCATCCACATCGTTTGTGTGATAAATGTACTCAGTATGTCTATGTATAAATGAAAACTGTGTCTGTAGAATTCATCTGAACCTGGAACATTCTAAATAAACTAAGGGAACTATCAAATGGGAACTAAAAAAAAGATTTCAAAATCATGAATTGACTTTTGGGGGAGTAATAAATTCATACTTTAATTTACTGTAATTATAAAATGACATGTACTGTAATTTCCTAAAAGGGACAGGCTCAATATGTTAGTGGATAGATCACTCTTTAAATAATAAGCAAGCAAAATGGAAATGATTCTGATTTTTTTAATTATTTTATTTATTTTTAATTGTTCCATTTACACATAACTGTTTTACATATGCTCTACTTCCTTGTAATGTTCCTCTACTCAAATCATGTGATCATTTTATCCAGGTTTCACAAATTATTATTCTATACAGAAGGATTTTAAATTATATATTTCAACTAAATATTTTAAACTAACTGCTGAAATGTATTATTATTATTATTATTATTATTATTATTATTATTATTATTACTATTAGTAATAGTAGTAGTAGTAGTAGTAGTAAATGTAAATATGTACTTAGAAAACATATAATAAAGAGTTGCATGTTGACGATATGATGCTTCTCTTTCTTCATGTTTCTTTGTACAGTAGAGAGAACAGCTGACTTCCCACCCTGGAGGACCCACATCACTGCACACTTTAATAGTTTTCGTGCTTTAACATGCTTCAAAACATCACCTAATTATCAATCCTCTCATGAATTAGAGAAGAGAGCAGTGTAGGACAGAAAAGGAAATAAAAAATTACAGGCCGTTAGTCCTCTGGCAAATGCAAGTTGACAGCCTTTAATATGGCGCTTAAATGTATTTTTACGCAACTATTTGTAAAAATTCCCCATCCTCCTTTAATTTCGCAGCATATGCCTTTAATAGACCTTATGTGATAAAAGTGTCATTACTAAATGACGACTTGTAGGAGCTTCTGGCACTGGTCTTTGCTGGATTTTGGCACAGTATGCCCTATTCAAAGGTAGCTGTTTCTGCCAGGACGAAAGACAAGGAGAAAACAGGCTTTGAACAGTTTCAAGTTTAAGACAGAGAGCAACATTTAGACAAGAAATAAAATGTATTTTTTTAATTAACAGTGACCTGGATTGGCTCTTTCTACCACCTGACATTTTTTATTTGAGATATTTTGGTCACTGACCCACAAGACCACATATTTACCACATTTTTCCTTTCTCTTTGCACTCACTTTGCATTTTCTGTTATTCTTGGTCAATGACAATTCAAAGTGTACAGATTCTGAAATAAAACATAATAATAATATGTGGGATGTCGGTATGCAACAGTATATTTTTTATTTTGTTGCAGTGTGGGTTTCCTGTGTGGGAGACAGATGGAACCCCTACACACAGTAATTATGAAAAATATTTGGCACCACCTCTGGCCTTCCAAGCAGTGCTGCAAAAGCAGACTTGTGAAGCATCTCATTCCAAAACTATTGCAGTTAATACTGATTTTGTCCTGAGTTACTGCTGTAACAGCCTCCACTCAAAAGGGTAGACTCTCCACTAGATTTTGAAACATGAGATCATGCACTGATGTTGGGCATTAAGCTCAGTTCACAATCAGTGTTCCAATTAAACAATAAAAATCTAACCTATGTTTGTGATCACCAAAATGTTACATCCCAAAACATTGGTAGTATCATTGATACATCAGCCTTTGTTTTTCTGAAAAGGCTTTACACTAGGTTTTGGAACATGAGGATAGCTGAACTGACTTGTTGTGGAGGTGGACACCTATGAAAGAGCCATTTTAAGGGGCACTGAAGTGGTCAGTACGACCCATTCTACAACCCATATGTTATACAGTTAACATTTAAGATATATAATGCATGTCACTTGTAATAATTCCACTGCAAAGGTGATTTGTCACTTTAGCTTGTTTTGTTCAATCCGTTTCCATAAGGAGAATAAATTTTGTCTGAATTACAATTTTTAAAATGAATTCCATAGAAGTTTGGAAGCAAAAAACATGTATATTAGTGTTTGGGGGCGGGGGTGAAAAAGTTTGGGAACCACTGTTTAAGGTCGTATTTCTGCTGAAATATAGAAAATTCTAGGGGGTTCACAAATTTTCAAGCATCACTGTAATCACAGCGTTTTTTTCTAAAGTTAAAACTGGAATTTTGGTGACAGAATTCAAACTTCCATGATACTTTTCTATGTTATTCTTACTTCACTTTTACTCCATTCAAATATAAGCGAATGTTTCAAGATAAATTGCTGCCCCAAAACTTTTGCTCAGTTATGAAGATTCCACAGCTCACAGGATTTGTAAGAATACGTGGGTTTTCCATTGGGTTTTTCCCATGTAATTACAAATGTAATGGTAAATTATCATACACACCTTCAATAATACCATATGCCCCTAGGTTTAGGAGAAATCATAATACCTGGATATGCTAAACTGCTTTCACGTTCATTAACGTTTGAAAAAATGTTGCACTTTGAGACTGCCAGAGCCATCCATCCATATCTCACTTTGGGACTGCTAGAGCCATCCATCATTCTTCCTGTATGTTATAAATAAAGAGCAAAAAGTCCTGAAGCAATATAATTCTACAACGTGATATATTGGTAGTAACAAAATGTCAAAGCGCAACTCAACAGCTAGAAAACAGAGACTCAAACAGAGATAAACTGCTAGTTATTCAGATACTGATGTGCAAAATAAATTTATAGATAGCTCAAAACTTGCAATGATCACCTAAGGGCAGTTTTATGTGCAAGGGCAAATTATGTTAATAAATGTGTAAATTGTGAACCTAGTATTTACAGTGAGTAAGAAAGTCTTCTCATAATTGTTTATATGTGGTTTTATCCAAGGATGACAGCAATTCAGTTAAACTACACTTTGGATATATATATACAGTGGTTCTTGAAAGTTTGTGAACCCTTTAGAATTCTCTATATTTCTGCATACCTATGACCTAAAACATCATCAGATTTTCACACAAGTCCTAAAAGTAGATAAAGAGAAACCAGTTAAACAAATGAGATAAAAATAGTATACTTCTTGATTTATTTGTTGAGAAAAATGATCCCCCCCCCCCCACACACACACACACCCCACCCCCACCCCCCCCCCCACCCCCTGTGCAGCAACAACTGCAATTAAACGTTCCTGTAACTGTTAATCAGTCCCTGCACACCGGCTTGGAGGAATTTTAGCCCATTCCTCCGTACAGAACAGATTCAAACTCTGGGATGTTGGTGAATACATAGAGCCCCCAAAACATCACTGCTCTAGAGGAGATCTGCATGGAGGAATGGGCCAAAATACCAGCTACAGTTTGTGCAAACCTGGTGAAGACTTACAGGAAACTTTTGACCTCTGTCATTGCCAAGAAAGGTTTATGCTACAAAGTATTGAGTTGAACGTTTGTTATTGACCAAATACTTATTTTCCACCATAACTTACAATTAAATTATTTAAAAATCCTGCAGTGTGATTTCCTGGATTTTTTTTTCTCATTTTGTCTCTCATAGTTGAAGTGTACCTATGATGAAAATGACAGACCTCTCTCATTTTTCTAATCTTAACTATGGTTTATCACACCTGAGTTCACTGTCTCTAGCCATACCCAGGCCTGATTATTGCCACACCTGTTCTCTATCAGGACATCACTTAAATAGGACCTGCCTGCCAAAGTGAAGTACACCAAAAGATCCTTAAAAGCTACACATCATGCCGAGATCCAAAGAAATTCAGGAACAATTGAGTAAAAAAGTAATTGAGATCTATCAGTCTGGAAAGGGTTAGTGTCACGCCGGCTGCAGCTGATACTCCCCAACGCCAGAGGTCGCACTCTCCAGAATACTAGCGCACCACTTCCGTCAGGCAGCTATAGTCGTAGCCTACTTAAGCTCCCGGTATGCTAAGCTACTTCGCGAAGTATTGTTTTGCCGTAGCGGACTTTACCGAGCGTTCTTCCTGCAGTTTCTCAAGTTCTTCGTGTATGACCCCTTGCTCTGTGTACTCGTTGCTCATTCGGATTGCCCTGGTTGGTTTTGTTGCCTCTCGCCTTGTTGCTCCGGTTATCGATCCTACGCTCGTCTTCCGACTACTCTTTTGCCTTCTGGACACATTAAACCTGCATTTGATTCCTACTCCTTGGTCTCTGAGCATTCCAAGGTTACAGTTAGAAAGCCATTTCTAAAGCTTTGGGGCTCCAGCGAACCACAGTGAGAGCCATTATCCACAAATGGCGAAAACATGGAACAGTGGTGAACTTTCCCAGGAGTGGCCGGCCAACCAAAATTACCCCAAAAGCTCAGTGACGACTCATCCAAGAGGCCACAAAAGACCCCACAACAACATCCAAAGAACTGCAGGCCTGACTTGCCACAGTTAAGGTCAGTGTTCATGCCTCCACCAGAAGAAAGAGACTGGGCAAAAAACGCCTGCATGGCCAAGACGAAAACCACTGCTGAGCAAAAAGAACATTAAAGCTCATCTTAGTTTTTCCAGAACACATCTTGATGATCCCCAAGACTTTTGGGAAAACATTCTGTGGACTGACGAGACAAAAGTTGAATCTTTTTCAGATGTGTGTCCCATTACATCTGGCGTAAAAGTTACACAGGATTTCAGAAACAGAACATTATAGCAACAGTAACATATGGGGGCGGTAGTGTGATGGTCTGGGGCTGTTTTGCTGCTTCAGGATCTGGAAGACTTGCTGTGATAAATGGAGCTATGAATTCTGCTGTCTACCAAAAAATCCTGAAGGAGAATGTCCGTCCATCTGTTCATGACCTCAAGATGAAACGAACTTGGGTTCTGCAGCAGGACAATGATCCAAAACACACCAAAGTCCACCTCTGAATGGCTGAAGAAAAACAAAATGAAAACTTTGGAGTGGCCTAGTCAAAGTCCTGACTGGAATCCTATTGAGAGCTGTGGCATGACCTTAAAAAGGCCGTTCATGTTATGGTTCACCATAGTACAACAAAAACGAACTGTGAAAACAGAAGAATAATGGGTTTTAGGACCCAATTGCAGTTAGCTCCAGATGGAATTAATGAACCAAAGTAAATAAAATAAAAGGAAAAATAAATGCAAATAAAAGTCAAACCAAACACTAAATGGCTGGGGATCAAACTCCAGGCTGTGGCATTGGTGGCTCACATGCTTAACACCAACTGTCATGGAGTCACAGAAGCCACCCCTGATGAGGAAGCCTATAAGGTCACACGAAAGAGCCGTTCAGGAACGGACTCAAACACAGGAAAGTAGCATAATAATAAGAGTACTAAAAAAAGAGACAAAAAGGAAACAAATCCCTGCCGTGCTAGAAAGTGCTGCGGTATGTTGAATGGGGGCACAGAAAAGAAAAGAACATTCAACAGAGGCGAATGGAGCGATCAGCTTTTTCACGTGAACTGTGTGTGCGCGAACACGCAGCTACCTCCCTGGAGTCTTAAAAGATATAAAAAATGCTGGGTGGCTCCAGGGCAAGTGTGAGTGGGTGAGGGTCCAGGTAGGTGATGGGCACATCAAGGACTACCTGAGTACCAGATGGACTGCGGCGCCTATGGCAGTGAGGGCTGAGCATCTCAGGGGGGCTAGGATACCACAATGGGTTCGTGACTGGGCCATAGTCAATGGACGGCCCCCCAAAAGCCTGCCGGGACCCTGGTACAGAAACCCACTGCCTACTGCAACTGGGGATCTCCAAACTGGTCCTTTTACTGGTCGTACCATACTGTTATGGTTTGCCATAATAAAACATAGACGAACCATGAAAACAAAAGAATGACTGGTTTCAGGACCCAAATGCAGTTATCTCAAGATGGAATTAATGAACCAAAATAAGTAAATAAAATATAGGGAAAAAATAAATGCAAATAAAAGTGAAACCAAATACCAAGTGGCTTGGGATCAAATCCCGGGCTGTGGCGATGGTGGCTCACAAGTCAAGTCAAGTCAGATCTATTTTATATAGCGCTTTTTACAATGGAGCATTGTCTCAAAGCAACTTTACAACTTTAGATTATCTCCTAATATCTACGTCCAATCCCAAATTGAGCAAGCCTAGGGCGACAGTGGCAAGGAAAAACTCCCTAAGTGTTATGAGAAAGAAACCTTGGGAGGATCAAGACTCAAAAAGGGACCCAACCTCCTTAGGCGCTGTAGATGATAAATCTAAGAAAAAAAACTAAAGTCATGGAGTCATTGTTTGAATAAAATGTAAAATATGCACATCGGCAATAAGTGGCCCGGGTATGGTGGGGCTGGAGCTGATGACGGAAGCAGTTTGAGTGAAGCTGCAGCGGATGAATATCATGTGTGGGGCTGGAACTGGTACCGGAACACAGCTCGGAGAGAAAACAGAAAATGTAATTAGTTATGGATTAAGAGCACAGTGTCTATTAACAATCACTGATGCTGTGTCAATCACTGATGCCATGTGTAGCATGAGACCCCGACAGCATTAGCTATAGCAGCATAGCTAGAAAGAGTAGAACTGGTAGGAAACACAGCCAAGAGGGATCACATGAGACATCGGCAACCCCACGGGAGGCAGAAGACAGCAACCCAACGTTTCTGATCACCAAAAGACTCTTTGACTATGAACCCCCAGCTCTGCTCTTATTCTAAGGCAAGGATGCACGAGTCAAGATCACGAGGACCGAAGCCCAGTTCAGCCAGACCGCCCACTCGACACTCCCCAGCTAACGGACAAGTCAGGCAGGCCAGACATGACTCCAGACTCCGGCCCCAGTGACCCAAGCCATGCATTCTGGTCTAAATCTAGTCAAAAGCCTGTGTAAATAGGTATGTCTTTAGCCTAGACTTTAAATTTTGGAGAGTGTCTGAGTCTCGAACGAAAGTGGGAAGTTTATTCCATAGTTGGGGGGCCATGTATGAGAAAACAGGTTTGGGCCAGGACGGCTTGTCATCATCAATGGAACAATGAATTCTGAATTATATCAGAGAATTCTAAAGGAAAATGTCAGGACATCTGTCCATGAACTGAATCTCAAGAGAAGGTGGGTCATGCAGCAAGACAACAACCCTAAGCACACAAGTCGTTCTACCAAAGAATGGTTAAAGAAGAATAAAGTTCATGTTTTGGAATGACCAAGTCAAAGTCCTGACCTTAATCCAATCAAAATGTTGTGGAAGGACCTGAAGCGAGCAGCTAATGTGAGGAAACCCACCTACATCTCAGAGCTGAAGCTGTTCTGTACGGAGGAATGGGCTAAAATTCCTCCAGGCCAGTGTGCAGGACTGATCAACAGTTACAGGAAACGTTTAGTTGCAGTTATTGCTGCACAGAGGGGTCACACCAGATACTGAAAGCAAGGTTCACATACTTTTGCCACCAACTAATATGTAATATTGGATAATTTTCCTCAATAAATAAATGACCAAGTATAATATTTTTGTCTCATTTGTTTAACTGGGTTCTCTTTATCTACTTTTAGGATTTGTAGATCTGATGATGTTTTAGGTCATATTTACGAGGAAATTTAGAAAATTCTAAAGGGTTCACAAACTTTCAAGCAGCATTGAAGAGGAATCAGAATTTCCACTGACACCAATAAAACTCTCAGATTTGTATGTCCATAAAAAATCTATTACTGTGGGCAATATATATAAAAATGGCTAATACACTCTTTAATTTTGATTTTCTTTTTCAGTTTGTTATCTAATTTGGCACATTTCACTTCTCATGTGCTCCTGTCACTGTGAAGGAGTGTACCATCTGAGTGCTTCTTAATGGATGTGTCTGTATCTTCTGGTCAGTGGCCATCATTCCAAAAAAGGAATAGCAACCCATAATTGGTTTAATGAAATGCTAGAGTGAGGGATGTGCCTCTTTCTCCAAACTGTGGTTTCTCTTGCCTGCAGAGTCAGAGAATCTTAGTAAATAAATGTCATGGAAGCTATCGTCATAGAAACCGTTGTCTTGTGGCAAATGTTGAAGGGTGCTATCATAAGGTAGACAGTACTGTGAAACAGAAGGGCAGAACACAAACAAAGAACAGGGCAAATAATTTCCTAAATTAGTGCACAGTTTTTTAATGAGCAAAGTTAGTGAAGAGAATGCTAGGTGGCAGATAGTGACCTCTTACCGCCAGTAATCACTGTCTTCCTTGTCTGAAGAACATGAGAGAGTGTTCTCATTAGGACTGTTTCTAATTTCTGCTCACCTTTATGAATGATGTTTTCTATTGTAGGGAAGCAAAAGGACTTTTGATGTTTCTCCAAAGTAAAGGTCAACATCTTTGCTGTTGACCATATGGAATGCACAATTACAAATGCATGCACTGGGAGATTCGGATTGAACCTTAGAACCTTGAAGAGCACCCAGTGGCTTTGAGATACTCTCATTTGTGTATGTGACCATCTTTACATCTACTGCAGTGGATGAGTGTAGTACAGCAGATTTTATGTGTGGGCGCGTTCTGAAAGATTCACACATTTATGCACACCTGCTCACAACAAACACATTAAGTTCTTCTATCCCTTTATTTATTCCAGATATTGTATTCCTGCCCAGTCCAGTTTAACATATTGTTGTGCCTCAAAAGGGCTTTGAACTGAAAAATGTATTTATATTTTTCCAATACATTACGATATTTTGGTGACAGGTTTCTCAGACAATAAAGATCTAGACTCTTAAAGCAGAATGTATATTAGAAACAACTTTACAAATTTCAAACTTTAAGATAAATGTATTTTAGTGACTACTGCATTTTTTTCATTTTGCAGATTATACAAAGATAGGATGTATTGAGTAGAATTTAGCTCTAGTTATTACCAGGTAGCCTACAATCGTATTGTAATGGTTCATTTACATCTTAATAAGTCTTGAATCTAATGCGATTAGCGGAGTTCAAGAAGGGTTCAAGAAGTGACAAAGTGTCATATTGCATTTTATATATAAAATGATTTTGTGACACTGTGACTAGTCAGTACAACCTCTAGACCTCAATTCCCATTGAAAACATGAGCTTATTAATCAGCAGGTATAGTGCAAAAATAAACGCCTACGAACTTTAGACGAATAGTGCACCCATTTCGATGGAGGGTTTGTTTAAACTGACAGGAAATACGGTGGTGCTTGAAAGTTTGTGACCCCTTTGGAATTTTCTATATTTCTGCATAAATATGACCTAAAACATCATCAGATTTTCACACAAGTCCTAAAAGTAGATAACGAGAACCCAGTTAAACAAATGAGACCAAAACATTATGCTTGGTCATTTATTTATTGAGGAAAATGAGCCAATATTACATATTTGTCAGTGGCAAAAATATGTGAACCTCTAGGATTAGAAGTTAATTTGAAGGTGAAATTAGAGTCAGGTGTTTTCAATTAATGGGATGTCAATCAGGTGTGAGTTGGCACCTTGTTTTATTTAAAGAACAGGGATCTATCAAAGTCTGCTCTTCATAACACACGATTGTGGAAGTGTATCATGGCACGAACAAAGGAGATTTCTGAGGACCTCAAAAAAAAAGACTTGTTGATGCTCATCAGGCTGGAAAAGGTTACAAAACCCATCTCTAAAGAGTTTGGACTCCACCAATCCAGTCTGGCTTCAGGCAATCACTGATGCCATCTGTAGCATGAGACCCTTTGACTATGAACCCCCAGCTCTGCCCTTAGTCTAAGGCAAGGATGCACGAGTGAAGATCAACAGGACTGAAGGCCAGTTCAGCCAGACCGCCCACCCAACACTCCCGGCTAACGGACAAGGCAGGCAGGCCATACATGACTCCAGACTCTGGCCCAAGTAACCCGAGCCATGCATCCTGGTCTAAATCTAGTCAACAGAATGCGTAAATAAGTATGTCTTTAGCCTAGACATAAAATTTTGGAGAGTGTCTGAGTCTCGAACGAAAGTGGGAAGTTTATTCCATAGTTGGGGGGCCATGTATGAGAAAGCCTTTTTCCCGGCTGTGACTTTTTAAATTCTAGGAACTAAAAGAAGTCCTGCACCCTGCGAACGAAGTAGACGAGTTGGATTGTAAGCCTCTAAGAGCTCACTCACATAATGTGGGGCCAGGCCATGTAGAGCTTTATAAATTATAAGAAGTATTTTGTAATCAATGCGAAATTTGACTGGTAACCAGTGCAGTGATGATAGAACAGGAGTGATATGATCAAATTTTCTAGTTCGAGTTAGCACTCGGGCAGCTGCATTCTGAACTAACTGAAGTTTATTTCTAGATTTACTAGAGCATTAAGTCAGTAATCCAACCTTGAGGTTATAAACACATGAACCAGTTTCTCTTCATCATTAGAAGAGAAGATATTTCTAAGTTTAGCGTTATTATGTAATTGAAAGAAAGCTATTTGAGTGATGTTGCTAATGTGCGCATCAAAGGAGAGATCTCAATCAAATGTGACCCCTAAGTTTTTTACAGATGGATTGGGCAATACTGAATAGCCATCTAGATTTAGGATAGATGTAGTCAACCTGTCTCTTACAGCCTTGAGTCCCACTAATAGAACCTCAGTTTTATCTGAGTTAAGTAAGAGAAAATTAAATGACATCCAATCTTTTATTTCCTTTACACAGTCCTCAATTTTTGGAAATTGTTAAGGCTGTCATTTGGTTTGGCCGATTTGTACAGCTGTGTATCATCTGCATAGCAGTGGAAACTAATGCCATGTTTACGAATAACTGAGCCTAGTGGTAGCATGTACAGAGAGAATAAAAGCGGGCCAAGCACTGACCCCTGAGGCACGCCATACTTCACTTTTGAGAGCTTAGACCTTAGATTATTTATATGAACAAACTGGTACCGGTCAGTTAAGTAGGATTTAAACCAAGAAAGTGCCAATACCTTAATATCTACAGTATTTTCTAGTCTGTTTAGTAAAACATCATGATCTATAGTGTCAAATGCTGCACTTAAATCTAACAGAACACAAAAAGAAACACATCCCTTATCTGAGGAAATTAATGAATGATTTAATACCCTAATTAATGCTGTTTCAGTACTCTGATGGGGCCTGAAGCCAGACTGAAATGTTTCATAAATTTCATTCCTTTTGAGGTAACTGCAGAGCTGCTGTTAGACAGCTTTTTCCAAGATTTTGGACAGAAACGGTAGATTTGAAATTGGTCTATAATTAGATCTCACACAAGGGTCAAGATTGGCTTTTTTAATCAGTGGCTTGATAACGGCAGACTTAAAGGATTTGGGCACATAAGCAAAGGTAAGGGATGAATTTAAATTAACTAACAGTGGCTCTATAATACTAGGTATTACTTTGCGTAAACATGTAGGAATTGGATCTAATAAACATCTTGATCACTTAGACGAGCTGATCAGTGCGGATAGTTCAGTATTAGTAATTGGGGTAAAATATTCTAATCTTGATTTACAGCTAATTAAACAGATGTCTTCACTAGTGCTGCATCTGGAAGGTTGCTGAATAGTTTGGTGATGTGATGAGCATCAATGTTTTCTGTCTTATCATTAAGGAAAGTCATGAAATCATTACTGTTAAAATTACACAGAACGCAAGAATCACTTTCTGTGGGGTTTTTTGTTGATTTGGAGACTGTATTAAAGAGAAATCTTGGATTATTCTTATTTTTCTCTATGATGGAAGAGAAGTATGCAGCTTTAGCTTTAGTAAGGGCATGCTTATGCTCTGCCATGCTGTCCCTCCAAGCAATCTTAAATACCTCCAATTTACTATGTCTCCACTTGCGCTTTAAATGCCGTGTTCTTTGCTTTAAGGTACGGGTGTGGTCATTATACCATGGTGCTAGCCTTTTTTCCCTAATGTGTTTGACCCTAGTAGGAGCAATCATGTCCAGGGTCGAGCAAAACACACATTCTGAATAGGTACCTGGTGGGCAGTAAATAGTGATAAGCTGAAAAGAGTGTGGTTTTGATTTCCACAACGATGGATCAGTCACATTAAGAATCAGTATTTCAAATGAATTAGCCTTGTAATGGAATTACACCCGACCATTAGGAAGAGGGCGATTAGCATGATTGTATCCAGGAGGTGAGGCTTCATTTAAGGCTAAATATTCATCAGGTCTAATCCAAGTTTCAGTGAGACAGAGAGTGTAAGCATTTATCAGTGTTCATTTCATTTACAATCACTGCTTTGTTTGTAAGTGATCTAATGTTAAGTAATCCTAGCTTTAGTCTAAGGTTGTTATTTCTATGGGAGCTATCTGTGTTTATACTAATGAGATTATTAAAACAGACTTTTTGAGAGCATTTACATTTAGGACAGATGCGGGTAAGAAATACAGTTTCAATAATGTAAATTCTGGGTGACGGTGCATGGCTACCAGCAGACAGTTGGTTAAGCCGGTCTATCTGCTGCCTGACCCCTGCTCTGGATAGTCAGCCCCTAACCAATCGGGCCATAAGACTATGGGCAATGTTGCAGGAGATGAGAGCAGCACCCTCCCGAGTGGGATGGACATCGTCCCATCCTAAAAGGCCAGGCTTACCCTCAAAGGCTGTCCAGTTGTCTATATAGCCCACGTTGTTTTCAGAGCATCACTTGGGCAGCCAGCCGTTCAGCGACCATAACCTGCTGTAGACTTGGTCACCTTGCCACATTGGGATGGGGCCAGAGCACACTACTGCATCGGACATCGCCTTCACCACTCTAACCACCTCTACAAAATTAGCCTTAGTAACCTCTGACTGGCGAAGGGGCTTATCATTAACCCCTACATGAACAACTATCCTAGAGAATCTGCGGCTCTCGAGTTCACTAAGACTCGTTACAATGCCCACCACTCAGGCTCCCGGGATACAGGTAACTCTAGCTGCTGGTGTCCCTAAAGGGGTAGCTAGTTTCACGTGTTGTAAAATAGAGTTACCTATGACCAGAGCTCTTTCAACAGGCTGCTCAGTGGGTGCATCACCTGTTGGAAACCTGTTGGACATGTGAACAGGTATAGAGTGGTGCTCTCGTGGGCTAGCCTTACGACTACGTCGCTGAACCGTCACCCACTTGCCCTGCTGCGAGGGCGCTGCCGGGGCGGGGGCACTAACTTCACCTGTGACATCCAGATCTGCTAAGCTAGAAGCTGAGCTAGCCTTCTCTAATGTCTGGATGCGCGCCTCTAAAACTACAATCATCTCCATCAGACTGGCTACAAGGCTACATCTATCACAAATAAAATGTAAACTAATGATGCTGGAAGAATAGCTAAACATGCCACACTCGGCACAGGGAACAAGCGCAGCAGAAGCCATGTCAGTACAATTAATTAAATAATGAATTAAAGGTACTTAGCTTCGAGTGGTGTTGTGGGGTGCCGAGTGAAGATATGGTTCAGCCGATGGTAAGCTGCAGCTGATGGTCCAATGCAATGCTTGGTTACAGCGTCGATGGAAAGTTAATACAAAACGTCACAAAAGTCTCAGAAAAAAAGAAGGTGGGAAAAGGATGTAAAAAAGTTATAAAAACACACACTACTGCAAAAGAAGACGCAACTCTGTGCTAATGAGTCTTGGTTGCCAGATCCTCACAATCCTCGCGTCAGTGGTCAGCGTTCTCTCTCACTACACACCTCTGTCTCTGCATGGACAATTTTCCAACAGCACACTAAACAACAATGATGTGCATGGCAGGGTTGCAAGGAGAAAGCCACTGCTCTCCAAAAGGAACATTTCTGCTCGTCTGCAGTTTGCTAAAGATCACGTGGACAAGCCAGAAGGCTATTGGAAGAATGTTTTGTGGACGGATGAGACCAAAATAGAAATTTTTGGTTTAAAAGAAAAGCGTTTTATGTTTAGAGAAAGGAAAACACTGCATTCCAGCATAAGAACCTTATCCCATTTGTGAAACATGGTGGTGGTAGTATCATGGTTTGGGCCTAAGCACACAAGTCGTTCTACCAAAGAATGGTTAAAGAAGAATAAAGTTCATGTTTTGGAATGGCCAAGTCAAAGTCCTGATCTTAATCCAATCGAAATGTTGTGGAAGGACCTGAAGTGAGCAGTTAATGTGAGGAAACCCACCAACATCCCAGAGTTGAAGCTGTTCTGTACGAAGGAATGGGTTAAAATTCCTCCAAGCCGGTGTGCAGGACTGATCAACAGTTACAGGAAACGTTTAGTTGCAGTTATTGCTGCACAGGGGGGTCACACCAGATACTGAAAGAAAAGGTTCACATTCTTTTGCCATTCACTAATATGTAATATTGGATCATTTTCCTCAATAAATAAATGACCATGTATAATAATTTTGTCTCATTTGTTTAACTGGGTTTTCTCTTTATCTACTTTAGTCGACTTTTAGGTCATATTTATTCAGAAATTTAAAAATTCTAAAGAGTTTCAAAAACCACTGCAGAAAGACACTGGAGGAATCTGAGCATGACAGAAATGGATCAAGGCTCAGTGGAGAAGGGTCTGGCTGACTGTCTGACTGGTTGTATGTGTCAAAGTGGTATCATTCCTCCATTCACTAATTATTATTAATATTGTTATTTTTTATTATTTCAATAGAATATTATGCCCAGCTTAAGCCTGTTTGAAGTAGTTTTATTCCTCCGCTCACTAATTATTATTAATCTTGTTAAGCAGTTTTGTTCTCCACTCTAGTTATTATTATTATTACTTTATTGTTTCAATAAAATATTATGCTCAGTTTAAGCCTGATTGAAGTATTCAAATTTGAGGTTCAATTCAAGGATAACTAGGTGATGTTTTTTGCTGATAATTATTTTAGTTAATTAAGTTCTTAGGCTTCTTAGGCCTAAAGCTTAATATTGTGCTCAGTTTATGCCTGTTTAATGTAATTTACTTCTGCACAGAGTGTAAGTGTACACATAGAGCCCACTTCTTAGTAAAGCCAACTTTCAACTTTTAGGGTAAATTCAAGGGTAATTGAGTGATGTCTTCATAGCTTACCCAGACAACATAAGCTATAGTTTGTGTAATATTTATCACAAATTAATTGTACACTTCACTAAAATTATTGAAATGTTGATTAGTTTAAAATTCACTAAGCAAAACAAGTGTCAGCACATTCGTGGAATACCGCTGGCCTGAAACTGTTGGGGTAAAACTGCAGTCGGATGTTATTGGGCTCAGACATTACTGGGTGGGGAGGATATCATAGCCAATAATTAGGAAACAATAGCACATGACTGGAGCTAGTCAACCACCACAGGTCAATAAGAAACAATCATAGTGTATTTACAAAAATCATAAAAGCTTCTATATATATATATATATATATATATACATATATATATATATATATGTATATATATATATATATATATATACACACTGGTCCTTCTCAAATTAGCATATTGTGATAAAGTTAATTCTTTTCCGTAATGTAATGATAAAAATTAAACTTTCATATATTTTAGATTTATTGCACACCAACTGAAATATTTCAAGTCTTTTATTGTTTTAATACTGATGATTTTGGCATACAGCTCATGAAAATGCAAAATTCCTCACAAAATTAGCATATCATGAAAAGGTTCTCTAAACGAGCTATTAACCTAATCATCTGAATCAACGAATTAACTCTAAACACCTGCAAAAGATTCCTGAGGCTTTTGAAAACTCCCAGCCTGGTTCATTACTCAAAACCGCAATCATGGGTAAGACTGCCGACCTGACTGCTTGTCCAGAAGGCCATCCATTGACACCCTCAAGCACGAGGGTAAGACACAGAAAGAAATTTCTGAACGAATAGGCTGTTTCCCAGAGTGCTGTATCAAGGCACCTCAGTGGGAAGTCTGTGGGAAGGGAAGGAAAAAGTGTGGCAGAAAAAGAAAACTGCACAACGAGAAGAGGTGACCGGACTCTGAGGAGGATTGTGGAGAAGGGCAGATTCCAGAGCCACCGTGCACAAGGCGTGTGCAGGAAAGTGGGCTACAGGTGTCCGCATTCCCCAGGTCAAGCCACTTTTGAACCCAGAAACGGCGGCAGAAGCACCTGACCTGGGCTACAGAGAAGCAGCACTGGACTGTTGCTCAGTGGTCCAAAGTATCTTTTTTCGGATGAAAGCAAATTTGCATGTCATTCGGAAATCAAGGGTGCCAGAGTCTGGAGGAAGACTGGGGAGAAGGAAGTGCCAAAATGTCTGAAGTCCAGTGTCAAGTACCCACAGTCAGTGATGGTCTGGGGTGCCATGTCAGCTGCTGGTGTTGGTCCACTGTGTTTTATCAAGGGCAGGTCAATGCATTCTAGCTGTCAGGAGATTTTGGAGCACTTCATGCTTCCATCTGCTGAAGAGCTTTATGGAGATTGAAGAGTTCATTTTTCAGCACGACCTGGCACCTGCTCACAGTGCCAAAACCACTGGTAAATGGTTTTTACTGACCATGGTATTACTGTGCTCAATTGGCCTGCCAACTCTCCTGACCTGAACCCTATAGAGAATCTGTGGGATATTGTGAAGACAAAGTTGAGAGACGCAAGACCCAACACTCTGGATGAGCTTAAGGGCCACTATCAAAGCACCCTGGGCCTCCATAACACCTCAGCAGTGGCCACAGGCTGATTGCCTCCATGCCACGCCGCATTGAAGCAGTCATTTCTGCAAAGGATTCCCGACCAAGTATTGAGTGCATAAATGAACATAATAATCTGAAGGATGACTTTTTTTTGTATTAAAAACAACTTTTCTTTTATTGGTCGGCAATGAAATATGCTAATTTTGTGAGATTTTGGGTTTTTCCTTGAGCTGTATATGCCAAATCATCAGTATTAAAACAATAAAAGACTTGAAATATTTCAGTTGGTGTGCAATGAATCTAAAATTATGAAAGTTTAATTTTTAATCATTTACATTACGGAAAAGAATTAACTTTATCACAATATGCAAATTTTTTGAGAAGGACCCAGTATATATATATATATATATATATATATATATATATATATATATATATATATATAGTTGATTTAATTAGTGGTGCATTTTGGGATTTGTAGTCAATCAAATACTACACTAATACTTATTTGTCTATTTGTCTAAGTTGAAAATGGCAGGTGTCGTGTATTATGGGCTGCTTAAATATTATTAGACCAATGAAATAAACAGCAGGACAAACCTCAAAGGACCCTATTCTGATTTGATGTAGACTCACCAATGGGTGAAACTGACTAGAATTTAGGGAGTATAGTGAAATACAAGTATCTTTGTCCAGCTTTAGTCTTGTGTGTTTACAATAAATATATTGAATATACTGAAAACAATGAAGCTGGAATATCATAAAGCACTACTCAATGTTTGGACTCATGTGAAGTAACCTCACATGATGGATGCTTTTTGGATGACTGGACTTACTGAATCCTTTGTTAGCTTCTGGAATTCATTCGTGATGAGAGAAAAACACATGAATAAAACACACAAAATTTAATTATTAAAGAAAAGAAAAATGGGTCATGGTGAGAAAGCATAGATAATTTACAAAATTATAAAAGTGGAAAAATACTGTAGCAGTGGTGAAAAAGACCTTTAATGCCAGAAGTATTGCTTACAGCATTATTTAACTGACCAGCACACACTCTTAAAAGAACTGGTCATGGTCAAGTCTAAACTGAAAGCTGGAAAACAGAGCCTCTAGGTCAAATGGGCTTAACTCATAAAAGACCTACACTATAAAAACATGACCAATAAATAACAACAATAAACAATTAAAATAGCCACCACCAATAAATAACAAGACTAAATAATTAAATTGCCTACCAGACTCAAATAGCATTCGAGGAGTCTCCAGGGACACCAGACCCAAACAGCCCCTCCCACCAAGGGTCAGACAGCAACCCCAAGCGCTGCTCTTGTGCTGCTGTCTATACCCCAGCAATACAAGTTCCTTGCTGGTTCAGCTTCTCCAGGAACATGGGGTTTAACTACAGAGGACCAAGATGTTCCATGGAAGCTCCACTTCTTGATCTTAGCGCTGCTTGTTCAGCTTCTCCATGGTATAGTGGTTCCCTTGCCACATTTGGGGGTTGTCTTCTACTGCTGCCATGACCTCCACTGCTCATGCTGATGTAATTTGGTCCAGTTTTATGCGAGTAGCACACTTCCATCTGTCATGAGGAGCATGCCATCTCCTAGGCTCAGCATCACATACAGTATATTTCCAATATTACATTCAGTCCTAAGATACAGTCTGAAGTTATGGCAATACCTGTGCTTATCCAGCTAGATGTGCAGCCTATTCTATCCCAGCATAGCCTGACACAGATTTACGTTGGGAGCCACTGGCAAATTTCCACAAACCAGCTGATTAATGGCTACCTCCATGAGGGAGACCACTCAATACCCAGCTCTCAAATGAGCATCACTGCTGCTATTGCTTTGGGAGTCCTCATGGATCTTCTGCTATTGCCAGGTCAGTCTTGCCCAAGAGCTGCTCCACCTTCCTCGTCTGTCATGATGATCAATCCCACTTCTGACACCAAGAGTGTGTGGCTGACAAAGGAATTATGTTCATGGTGTAGCTTTAGTAAACTGGCTAACACATTTTCCAACAATTGTGCAAAGAACTAGTGATGCTAAAGGTCTAAACTGAAAGCAGGAATATAGAGCAGCTAGGCTAAAATACCTGCTCATAGTAAATTAGTGTTCTAAAACACAAAAACACGCAAACCTAAATGATACTGTTACTAAAATACAATCTATAAAATGTGGCCTGTAACTGTAAATAACAACAATAAAACACTTAACTTGCAATTAACATGCCTACTGTTCCTCTGGAGCATGCCTGAAGCTTTCAAGAATATTGTGCCCACTCACACACACACAGAGGGCTGTCAGCTGAATTGAGACACAATACAGTAAATCAATTCAGTGACTCTGTGATTCAACTGAGCAAATAAGCAAATTATGTGCTTTAAGCAGGAACCAATTTAGGTAACCAGACTGCTATGTCAATATTGAATAAGGTAAAAAAGTTATATTCTGTTGATGTGTCAACAATATACCATCAGCCAGTTCAACTTGTCATGTGACCACCAATCATCCAACCTGACCATGGTTTATTAAGAAAGACATATAGCTCAGATTTCATAGGTTCTTCTGGAAAATGTGTGGTCAGTCTAGGCCCATGGTTTCTGTTGAGTCAGTGTTTGTTCAGAAATCACAGAGAGTTGTTTGCATATTTTATTGCACAGATATTGTATATTTCATTCTGTGGATTTCTAAAAGAAAATGAGTAAATAAACATAGAGGGGTGGCACAGCAGTGCAGTGGTTTCCACAGTCACTTCTCAGCTCCAAAATCCCTGGTTCCATCCCAAGCTCGGACTCCACCTGTTTGGAGTTTGCATGTCCTCCCCATATCTGAGTGGGTTAACTCCAGGTGCTCCATTTTCCTCCCACAGTTCAAAGACGTGTGTTAATTGTTGTTTTCAAAGTGTCCCTAGTGTGTGAATGTGTGTGCCCTATGATGGATTGGCACCCAGTCTAAGGCTGTTCCTGCCCTGTGCCACTGGCTAGGCACTGACTTTCCTACAACCCTGATTGGGATTAAGCAGATAAAAAAATGAGTGAATGAATGGATATTCATAGAGTGTGCAATTATACGAATTACAGTGTTATATATGAGATGCAATACTAAGAATGTCCTTTGAAGTTCCCAGATTTTATTATTTAAAGAAAAATTGTATTTTGGTTGTTAATGTCTGCTTCAGTGTGATGTCTTGCGATAGAATCTTTCACATCCAAAAACAGATTATCTTCTATGGCACCAGATGCTGCAGTGATAGAGCTAGGGATTGTAAACTTGGCTCCTGATGTTTGGAACATAATTTTCAAGACACCCTTATGTAGAGTTTAAAGGAACATAATGGTTTGTTTATACTGGAAAATGTCAGAACTCTAAAAGCACTTATGAAGGGCTTTACACTAGCAGGATTCATTCACTAGTATGGATAAATCATCAGCAGGCTTTAACTAAGGCCAGAAGAACCTCAAACATTAAGCTAGTTGCAACTGGCATGAGAGTGCTCACAGCATGAACAGGTACATTTACATCATTTAGTAGACACCCTTATCCAGAGTGACTTACAACTCATACCGTCTTAAAATCCAAGCAATTGTGGGTTAAGGGCCTTGCTCAAGGACCCAACAGCGGCATCTTGGTAGATGTGGAATTTGAACCCTGGACCTTTGGGTCCATAGTCCACTACCTTAACCTCTAAACTACTCTATCCCATGCAACACACTGGTGGTTTCACACACGTGGTTCAGCCGTAGCAAGTGGTCGCGCACCTCTGAATTGTTGTAACTACATGCTCACCGCATGCCACGCTTCCTGATTTTGAAAGAGTTTGTGCAGAGCCGGCACGCCTCTATAGGCATTTATTTATTCATATTTGAGAGATCATAGAGATAACTCAAAATAACTCAGATAACTCAAAACACTGCAAAAGTGGAAGCATCAAGTGTAGATGTCTATGTTTGCTGTGAAGGTTTGTGTGCAACACTGTAGCAAAAGTACAAGTATGGCTTCAGAAAAAGAGAGATATAGAGGTTATAAGAGTTAAGTTATAAGAAGCCACAAATTAAAATTCTCACACACAATCATATTCTCAAAAACACAGAGACATTCTCTCACACACCTTGTCAAACCTCTCACTTATTATATCATATTCTCACACATTATCACATTCTCTCACAGTAGTAAAAGTACACACATAACATTATCTACACAGCCATAGCTTGTCACAAGCTAAAGTCAAAATATAGATTGTTGAGCATTAACAACTCTTTTTCTGAGCTCCTCAGAAATCTCCTTTGTTCATGCTATGATACACTTCTGCAAACGTGCTGTGAAGAGCAGACATTATTAGATCCCTGTGCTTTAAATAAAACAGGGTGCCCACTCACGCCTGATTGTCATCCCATTGATTGAAAACACCTGACTCTAATTTCACGTTTAAATTAACTGCTAATCCTAGAGGTTCACATACTTTTGCCACTCACTGATATGTAATATTGGATCATTTTCCTCAATAAATAAATGACTAAGTATAATATTTTTGTCTCATTTGTTTGACTGGGTTCTCTTTATCTACTTTTAGGACTTGTGTGAAAATCTGATGATGTTTTAGGTCATCTGTGTTCAAGCATCACTGTAGATAAACTTGCGAAATGCAGCTTATATTTCATTTTTCCTCTCCCATCTGAGACATTGTTACAATATAGATTTTTGCATGTTTATACATGGGCTGCAAGTTGGCTCTGTTGGTAGAACTGTCGTCTCACAGCGAGATGGTCCTGCGTTTGACCCTGGGTCTGGGTCTTTTCTGTGTGGAGTGTGCATGTTCTTCCCGTGTCCGTGTGGGTTTTCTCCGGTACTCCGGTTTCCTCCCACAGTCCACAGTCCATGTTAGGTTAATTGGTGACTGTAAAGTGTCCCTAGTGTATGAGTGTGTGAGTGTATGTGCCCTATGATGGATTGCTGCCCTGTCACGGGTTGTTCCTGCCTTGTGCCCTATGTTGCCACCTAGGCACCGGCTTTCCTGCAGCCCTGTCCAGGATCAAGCGGATAAGAAAGTGAATGAATGAATTAACGTTTATGCATTAGTAAATAACAGTATAAGTATTCTGTAGTTATATTACAGAAAAACATAGTTGCAAATGTTATCACTCACATGGAAGCAAGGCATGTTTGCCTCACGCATCTCTTACAAACAACTCTCATCATTACAAATGAGTGGGAGTAAGGGATTACATCATCTCCCATAATGAAACCAAAAAATGTAAAAGCTGGTACAACAAAGTTTCATCTATGCTACCATAAGCGCCAAGTCAAACTGATGCCAACACTGGCAACAAAGGGAGAGAATTGATCTTAGTGTTTGCTAGAACCTTCTGTCAGCGCAGTGCCTGAGCTTCTGTATTGTAGATTTTCCTGTGTTTGAATCTGCGTGTGTGTGTATGTGTGGGTGGGTGTCTACTGCATTGTAATCCAGAGAGCGCTTTTAAGATTGATGTGTGGGAGGCGGACAGTCCCCATGGTGCTGGTGGAGAAACGTGAGCACAGCCTTCAGTTTCTTATGTTGCTGTTATAACACCATAACTCATGGGGGGGGCTTTACAACCAAAAATATGGCCTTGAGGGTCTGCAAATAATTTGAGATCCATCAAACTAATAATGAGAAACAATGTTCTTACAAACATTTAATGTGCCTTTGGATCATGATGTGCCTCATAATAGCAGTTTCTCAGTACTTTACTCTTTCCTACTCAAACAAGGGAGCAAGTTACATAAGTTGTCATAACTGATAGAAAACAGAACATAAACCATACAACAAATGAATTATTTTACTAACCCTGAGATGCTCATTGCACACATTACAGACATAAAGGCTAACAGTGGCCAACAAGCTGAAACTGACTCATGCTGTAACCTTGTAGTCTAGTCATTCATTAATTTAATTTTCCATAAATTAATATTCCTTAATTAACCACATTCACCTTTTATCTGCATCTCCTAGTGAAGGCTAAGGCTTACTGTATATGTTTTAATATTTTTCTGAATTACAATGCACATATCTTTGCTTGCTTTGCTCTATAGGATATTCACGATGTAGTGAATTAATGTTAATTCTGTAAGTAATGTAACTACACACAAACTCTAAGCCATGGTCTTGATCAGCAATGTTAACAGTTTCAACATGATATGTGTAAGTTTTCAAATGTCATTCTCTGAAATGAATGAAACAATAATGAAAACACTTATATTACTTCATGTGACCAAAATATGCTATTTGTCTGACACAGCATTTACACAGAGTTTATTTGAAGACAGTGCTACAGCAAAAATAGACATGGGTGCAATCAGGGGCAATTTTAGGATCAGAGCTTTAGGTGTGCTGAGCACCCAATGAGACCAAGACTCCCTCTTTTTTGAAAACAAAAAAAAATGTATTTTTAAAGTAGACCATACCATTTGATAGGTATTGTACTTTTGTATTTTTGTTGTTAAAATACTATGTTTATACCATATACTTTCTATAGTTTTAACATTTTTCATCTTATCAGAGATAAACATCTGTTTAAAAAAATACTTTTTACTCTTATTTTTGGGGAGCTGGGACTCAATTTAGGGGTGCTTGGGCAGAGACATGCCTATGCATGCAGTACTGGTGGTAGCTTACTAAAGCTGATGTTTTTATGTGATGTTAGTAGCCTTATAAGATTATTGCTTGTTACACCGTATGAAATTTTGCATATAAAATCTTGAAATATGTGTAATGTGTTCTCTGTGTCAGATTACATAATGAAGATTTTCTAACAATACACCTGTGATGCAAGAAAATGACATTCTGCTTACACCATCAATCAGTGTGCTCCTGTCTCCTTCTAAAACTGGAGTAGACTGAACAAACATGCCGTTTGCACAATGGCCCTTTGGCAACGTTATGTATTGAATAAACATGATGAAAAGGCAAAAGTATGGAGCATTTGTGGACGTTAGGAATGAGACTAATGTAATATTTCCTGCCCATTTTACTATGTAATTGCTAGCCATGTCATTTCAGATGACTGTTGGTGAATAGAAGGAAGGTCCCAGCTAATATACAATATGTACATTTGTACATTCTCATATCTGAGCTTTTAGAGTAGTATTTTAAATTGTTTGTTCATACATTAATGTGCATAATTCTATGCCATTCTGACAATTGAGTGAAATTCAGATTTATTTCTATAGTGCTTTGCACAATCTCAGTGCAGCTTTACAATTATATGTTATCTTCACTTATCTAAACCCAATCCCAAATTGAGCAAAACAAGACAACAATGGCAAGGAAAAGCTCTTTAAACTTTAGAAGGAAGAAACCTTAGGAGGGCCAAAACTCATAAAGGGACCCATCGTCCTTGGGCGGCTTAGATAATATATGTAAGAATTAAACTAAGTTATCTAATTAATACGTTAAGTCAAGTCAGATTTATTTATATAGTGCTTTTTACAATGGAGCGTTGTCTCAAAGCAACTTTACAACTTTAGATTATCTTCTGCAAGCTACGGCCAATCCTAAATTGATCAAGCCTAGGGCGACAGTGGCAAGGAAAAACTCCCTAATCGTCATGAGGAAGAAACCTTGGGAAGACCAAGACTCGAAAATGGACCCAACCTTCTTTGGTGGCGTAGATGTTAAATGTAAAATTGAAACTAATTTATCTCAACAAATAAGTCTTATACTGATAGTTCAAATAAAATAATGTAAAATATGCACATCGGCATTACGTAGTCTGATACACAGAGTCACTCTAGGATCTTGCGTCTAAGCTGGAAAGTCCTTGGTGGCACTTTTTCCAGCCATCAGGAGGAGGGAGAGAGTTACTGCCCTCTGGTGTGGCTCGGGTATGGTGGGGCTTGAGATAATGACGGAAAACTTGAGTGAAGCTGAAGAGGATGAATATCTTCATGTGTGGGGCAGGAACTGGTACTGGAACACAGCTCAGAGAGAAAACAAAAAAGGTAATTAGTTATTGATTAATAGTACAGAGTCTCTTAACAATCACTGATGCCATGTGTAGCATGAGACCCCGGCAGCATTAGCTATAGCAGCATAGCTAGAAAGAGGAGAAACAGAAGGTAACACAGCCAAGAGGGATCACATGAGACATCAATAACCAGTGTTGTGCGTGAACGAGTTCAAAAGAACGCGTTCATTGAACACGCTCGTTTTTTCGTGAACGTTGAACTGAACGCAACACATTTTTTAATAAAGAACTTGAACGTGAATTAGTTCACATTATGTGTAATGAACAACAGACATCACTGTAAATGAACGTTGGAATTTGTTTTCCATTGAAAACTGAGTGACATCTGTTTTCTCTTTTGAAACGCAACGAGAGAAAGTTCCTCCCTCCTGTATTCTCGCTGGTGCCGCTTAAATCATGTATCACCAGACAGAAATGGTTTTGACATTGTGTGCGCAATGCATTGCGGGCAATGTAGTGTCCGGCTGAGAATAGTTAACATACTGGCTAGTTAATAACATACTGGCTTCCGCACGACGTTACCCGTGATGAATTGCAGCAGAGCGGGGTAGGCATAGCAACGCCGCGTACACATTGCAGTGTCATGAGCAAATGTCTACAATGATCAGTTTCAAAGAACGTATAATGATTTCTAGCTTGTAGTGTGAAAAAAAGTATTTATTTGAATATCTCACGAAAAAAGTAGAATGAACTGAACTTTGAACTAGTTCAGAATTAAAATTGTGAACTTTGAACGTGAACTGTTCACTTTGAGCATGTATGAACTGAACTTGAACTAGTTCAGAAAAGCTGTGAACTGGCACAACACTGTCAATAACCCCACAGGAGGCAGAATACAGCAATCCAACATTCAAGATCATCACAAAATTTTTTGACTATGAACCCACAGATCTGCCTTTAATCTAAGGCAAGGATGCACAAGTCAAGATCAAGAGGACCAAAGTCCAGCGCAGCCGGACCGCCCACCAAACACACCCGGCTAACGGACAAGGGATGACAAGTCAGGCAGGCCAGACATCACTCCAGACTCTGTCCCCAGTAATCTGAGCCATGCATCTCAGTCTATGTCTAGCCAAAAGCCTGTGTAAACAAGTATGTCTTTAGCCTAGACTTCAAAATTTGGAGTGTGTCTGAATCTCGAACTAAATTGAAAAGTTTATTCATTAGTTGGGGGGCCATGTATGAGAAAGTCTTTCCCTTTTCTTGATAGAACAGGATTGAAAAATTCTAGTTCAAGTTAGTACTCGGGCGGCTGCATTCTGCACTAATTGAAGTTTATTTATAGATTTACTAGAGCATCCAGTAAGTAAGGCGTTACAGTAATCCAACCTTGAGGTTATAAACGCATGAACCAGTTTCACCGCATCATTAAAAGAGAGGATATTTCTAAATTTAGCAATATTATGTAATTGAAAGAGAGAAATTTGAGTGATGTTGCTATTGTGCGCATCAAAGGAGAGATCTGAAGCAAATATGACACCTAAGTTTTTTCTTATATGGACTGAACATTACTGAACAGCCATCTAGATTTAGGATAGATGTAGCCAACCTGTCTCTTACAGCCTTGAGTCCCATTAATAAAACCTTTTATCTGAGTTAAGTAAGAGAAAATTAAATAACATCCAGTCTTTTATTTCCTTTACACAGTCCTCAATTTTGCTGATCTTGAGGTCGTCATTTGGTTTGGCTGATATGTACAGCTGTGTATCATCAGCATAGCAGAGGAAACTAATGCCATGTTTACGAATAATTGAGCCTGGTGGCAGCATGTACAAAGAAAATAATAGCGGGCCAAGCACTGACCCCTGAGGCACGCCATACTTCACTTTTGACAGCTTAGAGCGTAGATTATTTACATAAACAAATTGGTACCAGTCAGTCAAGTAGGATTTAAACCAAGAAAGTGCCAATCCCTTAATACCTACAGTATAAAGTCATAGTCACAGTCACAATATCTACAGTATTCTAGTCTATTCAGTAAAACATCATGATCTATAGTGTCAAATGCTGCACTTAAATCTAACAGAACAAGAAAAGAAACACATCCATTATCTGAGGACATTAATAAAACATTTAGTACCCTAATTAATGCTGTTTCAGTACTATGATGAGACCTGAAGCCAGACTGAAATGCTTCATAAATATCATTCCTTTGGAGGTAACTGCAGAGCTGCTGATAGACGGCTTTTTCTAAGATTTTGGAGAGAAAAGGTAGATTTGAAATTGGTCTATAATTAGATCTCACACAAGGGTCAAGATTGGATTTTTTAATTAGTGGTTTAATAACAGCACACTTAAAGGATTTGGGCATGTAACCAATGGTAAGGGATGAATTTAAAATAACTAGCAGTGACTCCATAATATTAGGTATCAATTCTTTGAGTAAACATGTAGGAATTGGATCTAATAAACACGTTGATGACTTAGACAAGCTGGTCAGTGCAGATAGTTCAGTATTAGTAATTGGCGTAAGCGATTCTAGACTTGATTTTCAGCTAATTAAACAAATGTCTACACTAGTGCTGCATCTGGAAGGTTGCTGAATAGTTTGGTGATGTGATGAGCATCAAGTTTTATGGCTAATCATTAAAGAAAATCATGAAATCATTACTGTTAAAATTAAACAGAATGTAAGAATCACTTTATGTAAGGTTTTTAGTTAATCTGGAGACTGTATTAAAGAGAAATCTTGGAGTATTTTTATTTTTCTCTATGATTGAAGAGAAGTATGCAGCTTTAGCTTTAGTAAGGGCATGCTTATACTCTGCCATGCTATCCCTTCGACCTTAAACACCTCCAATTTACTATGTCACCACTTATGTTCTAAACTCCGTGCTGTTTGCTTTAAGGTACGGGTGTGGTCATTATACCATGGTGCTAGCCTTTTTCCCCAAATGCATTTGAACCTAGCAGGAGCAATCGTGTCCAGGGTTGAGCGAAACACACTTTCTAATTGGTTGTTCACACGTTGAAGATGCTTGGACTCCATAGGCGTATTAAATTTAGGTTTTTAATAAACGCAGCTGGAGTAGCAGATGCGCTTGGTGTGATAACGAGGCAGTAGTATTTTATTTATTAAAGATAGCTCAAATACTAAAAGGTAGTGATCTGAAATCAAATCACTTTGTGGGAAAACATCAAAGGTTATCTATTTTGATACCAAATGTTAATATTATATCTAAAGCATGGTTACAGTGGTGGGTTGGTCCCATCACATTCTGAGTGATACCCATGGATTCTAAAATGGACCCAAACTCAATTTTTAATGGATCCTACTCACTGCCAAAGTTAATCATCTACAATTAAAGCCTTATCTGTTAAAAGTACTAAGCAGAAAATAAAGTTAAAAATTCTGAATTAGGACCTGGAGGGCAGTAAATAGTGATAAGCTGAAAAAAGTGAGGTTTTGACTTCAATAATGATGGAACAGTCACATTAAGAATCAGTAATTCAAATGAATTAGCCTTATAATGGGATTTGGCAGTAGCACATAGTTCTTTGTCAAAAATTGTTGCTAAGGCTAAATATTCATTTGGTCTAATCCAAGTTCCAGTGAGACAGAGAGTGTGTAAGTGTTTATCAGTGATTATTTCATTTACAATCACTGCTTTGTTTGTAAGTGATCTAATGTTAAGTAATCCTTGCTTTAGTCTAAGGTTGTTATTTCTATGGGAGCTATCTGTGTTTATACTAATGAGATTATTAACACAGACTTTTTGAGAGCGTTTACGTTTAGGGCAGATGCGGGTAACAGACACAGTTTCAATAACGTGAGTTCTGGGTGACGGTGCATGGCTACCAACAGACAGTTGGTTAAGCCTGACTGTCTGCTGCCTGACCCCTGCTCTAGATAGTCAGCCCCTAACTAACCCTGCCATAAGACTATGGGCAATGTTGCAGGAGATGAGAGCAGCACCCTCCCGAGTGGGATGGACACCGTCCCATCCTAAAATTCCAGGCTTACCCTCAAAGGTTGTTCAATTATCTATATAGCCCACCTTGTTTTCTGAGCACGTCTTGGACAGCCAGCAGTTCAGCGACCATAACCTGCTGTAGGCTTGGTCACCTCGCCGCATTGGGATGGGTCCAGAGCAGACTACAGCATCGGACATCGCCTTCGCCACTCTAACCATCTCTACAAAATTAGCCTTAGTAACCTCTGACTGGTGAAGACGTTTATCATTAGCCCCGACATGAACAACTATCCTAGAGAATCTATGAGCTCGCTACAATGTCCGGCACTCTGGCTCCCAAGATACATGTAACTCTAGCTGCTAGTGTCCCTAAAGGGGTAGCTAATTTCACGTGTCATGAAATAGAGTTACCAATGACCAGAGCTCTTTCAACAGGCTGCTCAGTGGTGTATCACTGAGAAGGGTAAACCTGTTGGACACATGAACAGGTAAACAGTGGCAGTCTGGTGGGTTAGCCTTATGACTATGTCTCTGAACCGTCACCCACTTGCCCTGCTGCGAGGGCGCTGCCAGAGAGGGGGAACTAACAACTGTGGCATCCAGATCTGCTAAGCTACAGCTAGCCTTCTCTAATGTCTGTATGTGTGCCTCTAAAACTACAATCTTCTCCTTCAGACTACAAGACTACACCTATCACAAAAGAAATTCAAACTAATGATGGAGGAAGAATAGCTGAACATGCCACACTCGACACAGGGAACAAGCGCAGCATAAGCTATGTTAATACAATTAATTAATTAAAGGCACTCAGCTTTGGGTGGTATTGTGGGGTGCCGACTGAAGATATGGTTCAGCCGATTTTATGCTTTTTGCTGTAGGGTCTGGTATGCTGCAGCCGATGGTCCAATGCACTTCTTAAAGCATCGATGCTAAGCTACAAAACGTCACAGAAAACAAAGTCCTAGAAAAAAGAAGGTGGGAAAAGGTTGTAAAAAGTTATAAAAAATACACTGCAGCAAAATATGAAGCGAAATGACGCGACAACACACTATGCCAGTAGATCTGTAAACTTACTAAATAACAATTAGAGGTGAAAAATTTAGTCTGCCAGTAATAAAAAGGAAGCAAATTAAAAATTATGAGATTGTTTTAATTCCCGATCGCATCTTTATCGTATATACTGTACTTTTTCTTTGTCTTGCTATGAAACACTTGCTGGTTTAACATAAAAATGGCACCAGCATATCGATAGACAATTACTTAATGGTCAGCATAATTACGTGGCAGAGCATTTAAAGCTGAAACGACATATTTAATGCCATTTTATTGGTTGTGCCCTTTCAAAAGGTTTCCATTGTCATTTATAAGTGATGAAACCACATGGAGGGTTAATGCTTCATGTTTAAAATGCAAGCTCCTCTAACTGCACTTCATGACAGATGTGCACTGAATGGGAGCTGTTGCCTCTTGTGAGTCATGTCACAGCTGAAAGGAGTGCTGCCAGGCTCGTGTATTGATTTCAGAACCGCTCTGGTAATGAAGATGGCGGGGGCATTGACAAATGTGCAAACGATTGGGCAGAAAGAGCCCAGCTGTCTCTGCTCTCCAGCGTTTGTCTGGCACTCAGTGAAGATGCTCCACTCCAACATTGCCCACAAGAGCCCAAAGCCTGCAGACAAGATCCGGCACTTAGTAATGCGAGAGGTCTGTTATGCAAAGACTACTATTCGAGACTGATTGATTGAGCCGTTTTCTCTCTGAATAAACATAATTCAGGCAGTGTTCAACGTCTTTGCAAATACAAAGCCTAATTTCCAGAATTGTATTTCTCAGGGTTGCTTACACTTTGCTTGTGTGGATAATTCTCCTTCTGCTTGGAAAAACTGAGGGCTGAAAGCTTTTGTAGATTACACAATGCTGTCACCGTTGATCTTCAGCACCAGTGTTTTGCTGCAATTGAAAAGGTTCCAAGAGTCACATACTCAATCTCTGCAGGGTCAGGAAGGTTACTGCCATGTCATCTCCACTTCAGTAGTGGGTTTGATCCATAAATAAATTTTGTTAAATGGCAAACACTGCTGAAGGGAGCTATGGTGAGCCTCTAAAAGGGGGGAGCGGCGTTTCAATGTTCCAATTAATACATACAACATAGCACAAAACAGCGATTAACATTTGAAAGTTTTCTTTTTCTGCTTACAACAGTCAGCTTTATCTTCCAAGGGTTTGTGTTTTTTAGGTTAAAAATATATTCACATATTCATTACTTGTGGTGTGTCTTCTTGCTAAAGAGATTGTCTCAGTGTTGAGGTTTTTGCAATATTTATATGAAGTTCTTTATTTGAAGCCATTCATTAGTATAAGATTAATGCAATGCTTCTCCACAATGGAATTTGACTCAAATGTGGTTGGAATATTTCTCACAATCTCACACAGGCCATGGACTGATAATCATCAAGTCACTTAGGTACATAGGCTATGGTAGCCAGCAGTTAAGGTACTGGCCAGTGGCTCAGAAGGTCAAGGGTTCAAATCCCACCTATGCCATGCTGCCCCTTTTGAGTCCTTGAGCAAGGCCTTTAACCCACAATTTCTTGGACTGTAAGACTGTATCAGTCGTAAGGTGCTCTGGATAAGGGTGTCTGCTAAGTGAAGTAAATGTATATTTCACCTGCGTGTGAATCCAGTCTCATTAATTACAGATGGTTCACATTTTAGGTTTATTCTTATACCTGTACCATTAGGACTCTGGACTAAATCAAACCAGACCCTGAACTACACAAAGAATCTATGAATGCTTTATATACATGTAATGTTCTCCAAACTGTGGTCATATGACTATTTCCTCAGAGACACACCATAAATATCCATTTTGCATGTGTAGAATTAGTGAGTGCTGATTTGTTGCTAAGAACTTGTGCACCTCTACTTCATAAATTAGTTTAAAAAAAAACCCCATATGACTACCACTGACCTGATATTATTGGAGTCAAAGACCATTCTCCACAGTCATGACACAGTGGTAGTGCCTAGCTATGGTGGCTACCCTTTGCTACAGTTGTAGGTTTACAGTGGCACTTGCCAGTTTGTGAACCCTTTAGAATATTTTCTATATTTCCACATAAATATGACCTAAAACAACACCTTATTTTCCTAAAAGTAGATAAGGCCCAGTTGAACAATGAGACAGCAATATTATTGTTGGTCACTTATTTATTGAGAAAAATGATCCAATATTACTTATCTGTGAGTGGCAAAAGTATGTGAATCTTTGCTTTCAGTATCTACTGTTACATATGTGCAGCATTAACTAAATGTCTCGCAAATTGTTGATCAGTCCTGAACATTGGCTTGGAAGAATATTAGTCCATTCTTCTGTAGAGAATAGCTTCAGCTCTAGGATGTTGGTGGGTTTCATATCAGATTGTGGCTTAGTAATTTAAAATCATTAACTTTCAGTTTTTTGGTATAACTTAGGGTTGTTCTCTTGCTACATGGCCCAGTTTCTTTTGAAATTCAGGTCATTGATATTAGGAGTCACGCTGATCCTGTTTTGTGACGTTAGAGGGCAGCGTCGACTCATATTTCGGCCCGGGCATGTTCCAGCGCTTATTTAGCATTGATTGTGCAATTAGCGAAACCTACTGACTTGTGTATATAAAAGCCCGCTCAAGGTCAGTCAGGTGTTGCATCCTTAAATGATCAAGAGACCTCATCCATCTCACGTGCATTATATCTTGTTTATTTGTGATAGCCAAAGCAGGTAGCTAGTGGTTTGTAGACTGCCAGCAATGGCACGGCCTAGAAGCAGAAGGTGATTGCCAGGGTTTAGTTTTTGATAGTGTAGGTCAAGTTCCGGCTATTCTTACCCATGTGCTGTCCCCGTGGCCTCGCCATCGCCCTTTGGCTGGCTCACTTGTTGTGGCGACCCGCACCCCCCGCCTTCTCCCTCACATTCTCGTAGCCGTTTGGTCTTTAAGTCACCCCTCCTCACAGACGAGATCATGCTTGGAAAGAACGCTGTGCTGTCTGGTAATCAGCCTCGTCCTTTCCCTTCCATGTCCGTGTCGCTCTCTGTAAGTTGTGGCAGTCCCCGTGACACGACTTTGTGGCACTCCGCTTGGTTTTCAACGATTTGCGAAAGCACGGACCCGTAACGCCGTTTGCATAGCTACACCATATGCGCTGCTCAGCCTGGGTGCGCTGAGCACTTACAGCATTTCCTTTTGTTCAGTTTTTTGCTTCTTTTTTTCCTCAGTGGTTGAGTGTTGGAGCGTTCGGTTTACTCAGCGGAAACTGATGCTTCCGCCTAAGGTTCGATCCTCAGTCACCGCTTTTGTTTCCTTTTTGTTGTTTTATTTATTTTTGTTACAAGTCGCCATAAGAAAACAGTGGCAAATCGTACAAACAAAAGAAAAAAGGGATTTTAGGACCCAATCGCAGTTAGCTCCATATGGATTAGGTGAACCAAAATATAAATAGATAAAAAAAGCAAAAAGATGAACTGGGACTGTGGGACTGTGGTTAAGATACTGGACTATGGACCAAAAGGTCCAGGGTTCAAATCCCACCTCTGCCAAGCTGCCACTGTTGGGTCCTTGAGCAAGACCCTTAACCCATAAGGGTCTGCTGGATAAGGGCGTCTGCTAAATGCTGTAAATGTAAATATAAATGTAGATGAACAGGAAAATAAAACTGCGTTCCTTCCCAGATCTCGGCTGAGGGCTGAACCCTGATCGCTCACGTCAGGGTCCGTTGCTCTATCATCTCACCACCAGCAGGCTGATGAGGACATGAGCTTAAACACTGCCCCAAAAGGCCAAACAGAGGAGCCATATTGAGCGGTCTCAAACAGAGGAGAGGACCAAATGGAAACTAATGAAATAGTCAGGGACAGGAAACTCAATAAAGCGCTTGGTTGTGCTCAGAGAGAACAAAAAACATAAAGCCGAAAGTGCTCAGTGTAACGAGCTGAGCCCAATGCGATCGGCGCATGCGCTCTCTCTCTCTCTGAATCTCTCTCTGCTCAGATTCAGGTCCGCATGCACTGCGCAGGTGCAGTCTGAGCGAGAGAGCGGTGATGCTGTGCAGGCTTCAGAGACTCCCTTAAATCTCTGAAGCAGTGTGAATCGGACATGCAAAACACGGACGAGAGCGGGGGATAAACCTGCCGCTCAGATGCGAGGCTAATAAGCCCAGAAGGGAGACAGTTACGGTGAGTGAAACGCGGGAGCTCACAACGCAGGGGCGAGCAAACTACTGTTTGCTGGAGCGAAGCTGCGAAGGGGCGGTAGGAACGGAAACCCGGCAGGATCTGACCCTACACTATTACTACGCCCTACCAGGTTACCTCCGTATCTCCTGATTCGTACACTGACTGGGCCCCTAAAGCGGACCCAGTCTACCCATGTCCCTTACACCGAACATAACCGAAGCAGCAGTGCGAATGAGACAGGTGAAGTCTCTTAACAAGACTGTTAACAAGACTGTAGCGCCCCTAAGCACAGCAAACAACCTGGCATAGATGCTACAGGATTCAGCCAAAACTCGAAGAAAGCCAAGGCAATGGTTCAACGCCTGTCAGTGTCAAAGCGAGCTCTTAAATAGGGCCACTGACAGGTGTGTGCAATCGTGCCGTAATCAAACGATACATGTGCGATCGCGTGGTCTGTGAGGATCCCAACCCATAGCTGAGCCAATACTGACCTCTAGCATCAGCCAGGCGGAATCCCCAGAGTGCTGGGGGGAGGGGTACTACCACAATAAGGGATCAACAGTGGCCACTAGCGGCCACAGCGTACCCCTGATAATTTTATTTTATTTGTTATATTTGGTTCACCATTTCCATCTGGAACTACATGCAGTTGGGTCCTAAAACTCCTTTTACTTTTGTTTTCTTGGTTTGCCTGCTTTTTATTATGTCAAACCCTAACAACCGACAGATATTCTGACATCTTCCTTTAGAATCTCCTGGTATAATTCTGGATTATTGATGTGCATGATGGGTAGCAATCTTCTTTTTGGAGAGCAATAGATTTCTTGCAATCCTACCATAATTACTACTGTTCAGTGTTCTCCTGAACATTAACAGTAGGCAATGTGAGAGATGCCTTTGTGTATCATTTATCCTGGGTCCCTTTGTGACCTTGCATACTATTACACAAATTGCTCTTAGAGTGAACTTTCTTGGTCGACCAAACAACAATGATCTTTAAATGCCTCAATTTGTACACAATCTGTCAGACTGTAGATTGTTGGAGTCCAAATTCTTTAGTGGTGGTTCAACATCTTTTTTTTCTGAGGACCTAAGAAAGATTTTTATACTATTATACACATCCACAAACATGTTTTTTGAGGAACAAATCTCTGTTCTTTAAATACAGCAGGGTGCCCACTTATGCCTGATTGTCATCTCATTGATTGAAAACATTGTACTTTAATTTATCCTTGCTGGTAATCTAAGATGTTCACATATTTAGTATTGGCTAGTGTAGTTTTTGGATAATTTTGTTTAACTGGGTTGAATTTATCTAACTTTCGAACTTGTGTGAAAATCTGATGATATGTTATATTTATCCAAATATCTAGAAAATGCTCGAGTTCACAACCTTTCAAGCGCCACTGTGCATTTAGCAATAAATAGCATTATATTAATATTATACTATGGCTAATTTTCTCTCCATAAATAGATTTTTTGATTTATGTACTTACGGACTTGCACATGGCAATATCACATCAAACAGTGGTCACTTGCAGTCCAGTGGTAGTAGTACATTTACATTCATGGGTAAGATGGGCTGACATATCTCTATACATATCTACAGATGGACTCTAGTCAGTAACTATACTCTTACCAATGCACATATTACCAATGTGTATAGTTACAAGGCGTGACAAATACATTAGCATCTCGGTGTGTAATTGCACACCAACTTGCTAATTAGCCTAGCTCTGCTTTGGTCTAACACAGGATCACATGAAAAAGAGCTCAAACTGAGCAGTTTTACACAGCAGCAGATACGAACACAGTAAACAGAGTGAATCCTCTTACCAAAAAAGAGCTTTTAGCTGCTGTTAACTCTTGTGCCATTCTGTAGATCCATTAAGCTTCACAAACACTGCAACGTGTGTAGAGTTCAGACCAGGAATAGTGGGCTATTCACCATGACCCAGAATCCTAAGGTGTAGATTAAGAGCAATCCCAAGATTGCTCAAGGATGGTATGTTTACCTTTCCTTCTCAGTTCTGGACAATTGTAATTTTCAGTTTGATGCGCCATTCAAGTTTTTATCTCCGTAACTGTCAATATAATTGAAGGGAGAGCGAGCACATTATAATTCTACATTCATGACAACTGTGACTTTTTCCAAATGGAGCATCCTACTTCCCACCTTAACATATTTAGTTTGGGAAAAATGGATAATTAAGCTGGTGCTTATTTGGTTTCTGTGTGGATGTAAAATTTAGAATAACCCAGGGGCTCTATGGATAGGTAATTCGTTCATTAATTTTCCTATCCACTTAATCCTGATAAGGGTCGCAGGAAAGCTGGTGTCTAGCCGGCAGCACAAGGTGCAAGGCAGGAACAAAGTGCCAATCCATCATAGGGCACATACACTCTCACAGCACTTTAGAGACACAAATTAACTTAACACATATGACTGTGGGAGGAAACTGGAGCACCCGGAGTAAACCTACTTGGACACGAGCAGAACCCGGACCACTCCACCTGGGTCTGAACCCAAGACCTTCTCGCTGTGAGGTGACAGTGCTACCCACTGAGCCACCACGTCGCCTTATGTGGAGAGTGTGTAATTTATTTTCAAAAGTGGTTACAGTATACAAGAAAGTCCTACTTGATACCATTGACAATAGTGAAGTTTGATAAAAAGATTGAAAACAATGATGCCCATTAAGTATAGGAGTAAGTACTGTTTTGATCACTGCACTTATATACGTGATTTAATACTTTAATACTTTTCTATTCACACACCAACCACCATATAGTCGCCCAAGCTGCACCTTAGTCTGGTGTTAGCTGCGGTCTGAATTCCAGTGTGACCAATCTCAGCGTTAACTGCCCTCACACATACCACAATGCATTTCTTTTCTCAGGTGTCCAGCCTTTGTTTCGGTGCTATAAATGTGATTATGCAAGCTTCACAGAAGTGAGGATCTTTGAATTCTGTCAAGACAGTATATAGCTACCAGCACTTATGCCATGGCCACCCAATTCTTTTTACACAGGCCATGTCTGTCCCAGTGTGCCAGTAGAGAACAGGAGGGCGTGAAAGTTTGCAGCTCTGTCACATTCTCTGTCTCTGCCAAGTTGAGAGCAGAAATATGGGCCTGCATCACATACCACCAGACTGGCAACATGTAATTAAGTGTAATGTTTGTTCTTCGTTCGGCTGGCTTAAAGGTGGCAGCTTTCAGGAGATGGGAGGTCTGTGCCTGCTCACAAGAATGTTAAATATAGATAGTAAACTTTCTGATACAAACTCTATGAAACAATGTGTGAAATTTCAAACTGTTATTCCATTTGAGAAAGTTTTAGAATGAAACATAGTTAAATAGATGTGCATACTTTCAAATCCAACACTAAACTTTAATTATCAGTACAGTATATCATTAATATTACAAATTGCAAAGAATAATGGATTAATCTGCCTTGATATAATTTCATAGATGCTGTCCTGTATTTCCCCTTTACAAATATGTCATTATGAAGCGTTATGAATCATTGATGTGAACTATCATGTTTATGCTTCATAGTGAGAAGTATGCGGACATCCCTATTAGCTTGTCGATTTACAGCCATCTCCAGAATCACTGGCGCCCCTGGTAAATAAGAGTCAAAAGGGTAATAAGAAATTCACCTTTTGGTGAGTTAGCGCTATGTCCTATTTGGCAGAAATCGGGAGACAACTGCAGAAAGCCATTTCAAATCGACATTTATTGAGCACAACATAGACAAAAAGCAATGGAAATAGAAAAACAACTCAGTGAACAGAGATGGAGTCTGGGGAACAAAGCTGGGCCAAAAACCAAGTAAGAGTCATTTTCAAGTATATAAGCAAACTCAACAGTCTTGCAGATGGAAAACAAACCATAACAGACATCTGAAGCACAACAGAGCTGAAACATGGAATACAAATCTAGGGTGCAGGAGCAGGGATCCAAAACCACCCATATAAAACAGCCCAGAAACAGAGGTGGACAGGAACAGAGAACATCAGTAACATGTACAGAATGCTTAGAGACCAGGTAACACATATGTGCGGTTTAAATAACTGACCTGATAATAACAAAACAAGCAACTGGTGCATAAACAGTAATTCAGGAAACAGTGATGAAGTGAGTGATGTGTGCTGGGACATGCAGTGCAGAAACGGCATGGTCTTGACGCTCAATCTCACACTGAAAAAATGACCAAACAAAAAAACGTTTATTTAGTCTGAGAAAAAAAGTAAAAAATATCTATATATTTTGAACAAAATGTATAATAATAAAACTACTTTGTATAACCTTCCTCCACCACTAATACAGCACTTAGTCTTCCCCATAACATATTATAAGTTATTAGGAGGATACAGAGCAGGGAATTTGAGACAGAAGCTCTCCAGATTGTCCAGGGTCCTAGATCCTCTTTTGTGCACTGTTCTCTTTAGAACATCCTGAGCCGGCTATGCCAGAAGGTTGATATTATTTTCAGTGTTTTTACTGGAATACCCATTGGCAACCCCTTTTTAGTTTCTTGACAGAAGTACACAGAGTTTGATATAAAATGTCGTGGTATTTCATGGAGTCCATGATGTCATGTACAAAGACAGGGTTCCCAGGGGCTTTTAGGAAAAACCTCAAAAACAGCAAAAACGTTTTCTTGTCATCACATCAGCAAAAGGAGGACATCGTACCTGGGGTATAATACTAGAATGAAACAGAATGAAAACTACAAACTATATTTTAGGGTGGAAGAAATGAATTAGACTTCTATACTATATATATATATATATATATATATATATATATATATATATATACAGGTAGTCCTCGGGTTACGACGGTCTCGAGTTACGACGTTTCGTGGTTACGACACATCTCCCATTTACTGTATAAAGCCTTGTTTCGCACTTAAGTGGTTTTGCGTCATAAACGTCATAACGCGAACTTCGTGTTTGGTGTGCGCGGCGGAAGAATACACGGTTACACGGCTCGTTTTTTGATAATTACTGTGTTAGCATAGGTGTTAGGATAGGATAAGTGCTTACAGTATGTTATTTACCTACAGTATGTACGTATGTCCCGACTTAACACCGAAAATCGGTTTACGACGCCGCCTAGGAACGGATCTGCGTCGTATATACCTATACATATATATATATATATATATATATAAAACTTCTTGTTTTACTCACCATATTTGCCCACTTGCGATATTTAAATAATTTCCTTGCTGCCTCCAAAAGTTTGATACTGCCCAGGCATTTGAGTGCTAACCACTCAGAATTGTAAGTTGTTTTTCTTTTCGGCATTTTCACAGCATCATCAAGGGAGATGAGAGCTTATTGAACCGCCTGGGCACCAACTCTCACTCAACCCTGTCCAGAATTAAGTGGGGAGCGCTGGGGACCAGCTGTGAGTAATGATATTATATGGCTCTGTTAACTAATGCAATATAAGGGGTTTCTTTTCACATGTTAAGTGAGCCAATGGCAAATAATATTCTTCTAGAATGATAAGTTTATTTGGTTTGGAGTTGCGCCGGACGGAGGACTAGCAACTGAAAAACTGCACTGTCTGACCTAAATATGGACATCTGGCCATGCTATTAATAAACCTAAGAAGCTACTTTTTCCAATAACTCTCCAACAGTGATCCTTGAAGATTTTTCAAACCTCTCTTGCCATCTTCCTCATTGTGCATGGGGCCAAAATAAACATGGGTCCTCTTCCAATCAAGTTTGTCACAGTTCCAGTTGACTGGAACTTTTCAATTACTGTGATAGACATTAGATATTTATATTTTGAGGTGAGTAGCCACTTTTAATAACTGATCCCTTATACAACATACTTTTCTTTTATATGAATGGTGTATTTGCTTGCTTTACCATGCTGAAGAATGACTCGGAGAACAGACCTTTCTGTCACCTCATATTTACTTTACCCTAGTGAAACAGGATGTCATAGATTACTGTTTGAAAGTCCCTAGACACTCTGATCAACTTAAAAATGTAAACTATAAATGGGGGGAAAAAGCTTCACTTACATTTTTTTTCTAAGAATTTCCAGGATGCCAATAATTGTGGCATATGTGGTGTTGTTAATAATTATTTATTGATAGTGGATTTTTTTTTCTTATACTATAATTACTTCAATTAAAGGGTGACTTTATCTTGTTTCATCTAGATCTCATGAGATTTAGCTAATTTACCAAAAGGAAAATTCCCTTTAACTGGTCTCACTCAACTTTACCAGTAGTACCAATAAATGTGGAGGGAACTGCATGTAACTATGTTAGCAACACCAATTACAAACAGGTGTATAAAATCAAACATGCAGCAATGCAATCTCCATAGAGTAAAATTGGTGGTATAATGGGTCGCATTGAATATGTCAGTGTGCTATCTTTTGATCACATTTCTGCCCTGATAGAGCTGCCACATTGTAAGTGCTGTAATCTAAAAGGGAGTCATCTAGAAGCAGCACCAGCTCGGCTGTGAAACAGTAAGCCAAACAAGAGTACAGAACATATTATTTATCAAACACTTACTATCATTTTACACAGTGCTTAATGGATTAGTTTTCTATGATAGAGCAGTCATATACAAGCTTGTATACAAGTAGGCTAAAGTCATAAGATCATCAGTTGGAATAGTAAAGGCAAAATGGCATTGGATTCTAGAAGTGGAAATGCTTTCTGTGGTACGATGAATCATGCTTAATCATTGGGCAATCGGATGGCCATACATCGGTTTGGTAAATCTCAGTAGAACGCTCCTTGTCCACGTGAGCTATGGAATGAAGTCATTTAGATGGTTTGAATTGGGCTGCATAGTTCCAGTGAAAGAACATTTTTATTACCACACTGAAACAACAAGTGTGTCCAATGCTATGGCAATGGCAATGTCCCCATGCACAAAGTCAGTTGCATAAAGAAATGATTTGTCAAGTTTGGTCTGAAAGCATTTTCTGAACAACACACTGATACAACAAGATTAAACACCCTTGCGATGAAATAGAACACCAACTGTGATCCAGGCCTTATGGCCAAACATAACGGTTGTGGGACTGTGGTAGCCTAGTGGTTAAGATACTGAACTATAGATCAGAAGATCCATGGTTCAAATCCCTCCTCCACTAAGGTGTTACTGTTGGGTCCTTGAGCCAGGCCCTTAACCCACGATTGTAAGATTGTACAATCTTATCTCTGAATAAGGGTATGTGCGAAGTGATGTAAATAAATGCTGATATTGCTTACTACTGCTTATGTTGCTCAATGGAAGTGAATTCCAGCAGTCATGTTCCAAAACTATGTCTCCAATAAAGTGGAGACAGCTATAGTTAAAATAGGCAATTTTTTAAATACCCCTGGTTTTGTTAATAAACCTGGGAGTGGGAGGTCTTGCCACGGGCGCAGGTGGGGTAGGCAGCCACAAAGCTCCTGACATTCTTCTCCATGGAGGGCCACCAAAAGTAACGTCTGGTGAAGGCCAGAGTACAGCAATTTCCGGGGTGAATGGAAAACCTGGATGTCCGGTAGGCACGTAGAGGCGGCTATGAGGTCCTCCCCCGAGGTCAGACTCTGGCCCTGTGTCTCCTTGATGGTGCGCTCAATTTCCCATAAGAGGTGACCGATGAGGCGGTCAGATGGGAGGATGGTGTCTGGTAGCTCTCTGGAGCCTTCTGGGAGGAACTGGCGGGAGAGGGCATCGAGCTTGATGTTCCTGGACCCTGATTTGTAGGTGAGGATGAAATTGAAGTGAGCAAAGAACAGGGCCCACCTAGCCTGGCAGGAGTTCAGGCACTTGGCTGTCTGGATGTATGAGAGATTTCAATGGTCCGTCCACACCAGGAAAGGCAGCTCTGCGCCCTCCAACCAATGATTCCATTCTTCTAGTGCGAGCTTGACCACCAAGAGTTCACGGTTGCCCACGTCATAATTCTTCTCTGCCGGCAAGAGACATCTGGAGAAGAAATCACAGGGGTGTAACTCGTTGCAAGAGTACAACCCCAACTCCCATGTCCAAAAGGTCCACCTAGACGATAAACTGGCGGCTGGGGTCCAGCTGGGAGAAAACGAGAGCTGAAGTAAATAGCCTCTTCAGCCGGGTGAACGCCCGGTCTGCCTCAGGGGTCGATGCGAAAGGGGTCTTCGTCAAGGTGAGCTGTGGAGGGGGGCCACCACCTTGCTGTAATCCCAGATAAAGCAGCAGTAGGAGTTAGCAAAGCCCAAAAAACGCTGAAGGTCCTTGTGCCCCAGAGGAGTGGGCCACTCTGCGACTGCGCGGATCTTCTGCAGATCGGCCTTGATGTTGCCCCTCTGGACGACAAAGCCTGGATGACAAAGACTTTGACAAAGAGCTTGTTGTCCAAGAGGCGGGTGAGCACCTGGCAAACGTGCGCGACATGTTCATCCTCTGATCGCGAGAAGATCAAGATGTCATCCAGGTATACGAACACGCATCGATTAAGATAATCCCGCAGCATGTCGTTCACCAGGGCTTGGAAAACTGCTGGAGCATTAGTAAGTCCAAACGGCATTGCTCGGTACTCGAAGTGACCAAGCGGAGTGTTGAACGCTGTTTTCCACTCGTTGCCATCGCGGATGCGGACCAGGTGGTAGCTCCCTGCAGCAGGTCGAAAGCAGACGAGATGAGTGGAAGGGGGTACCGGTCATGCCGAGCGATACCGTTGAGGCCCCAGTAGTCGATGCACGGCCGCAGAGACCCATCCTTTTTAGCAACAAAGAAAAATCCTGAACCCAGAGGAGAGGAGGAGAGCCAGATGATTCCCCCAGCCAAACATTCGGCAATGGACTGCTCCATCGCCTCCCTCTCGTCTCGCGATAGACGGTAAAGCCGACTGGTGGATAGGGGCGTGCCAGGCAGCAGCTCGATGGCACAGTCGTACAGCCTCTGAGGAGGGAGACTCCTGGCCCAATCCCTGCTGAATACCAGCCGGAGGTCATGGTAATGTGAGAGGACGTTGGAGAGATCCACCAAGTCTTCAAGCCGAGAAGTGCGAGTGGGAGACCTGGAGATGGGCAAAGTCAAGAGGAGGCAGTGCTGGTGGCAGAAATCACTCCAACTGGCTATCCTTCCAGTCCTCCAGTCAATGGTGGGGCCATGCAGGACCAGCCACGGGTGTCCCAGAACCAGCGGCGTCCGGGGGGAGTGGATGACCAAGAAGGAGATGGTCTCGCGGTGGTTACCAGCTAGGAACAGTGGCACAGGGGAGGTCCGGTGGGTGATCCGAGTGAGGAGTCTGCCATACAGCACATAGGCCCGTGCAGGGGTCTCCAGGCTCTCCAGCATAGTGCTGAGCTGGGCTGCAAGCTCTTGATCAATGAGGTTTTCTTCTGCATTGGAATCCACCAAGGCATCCACAGTGCGGGTGGTACCGGGCAGATGCAGGGTAGCAGGGAGCATTAAGAAGGGCTGGCCGGCCTATGGGGGATCTTTGAATTAGCTTGTCAGGGGCCACAGATCTACTGACGAGCCAGGTCTTTTGGGCAGACCACACACTCCTGGATACGATGGCCATGCTGTCCACAGTAAGAGCATAAACCCTGCTTCTTACGCCGGGTCCATTCGGCAGAGGAGAGCCTGGCGTGGCCCAGCTTCATGGGTTCCGGGTCTTCCATGCTGCAGGACGGGGCCGCCGGGAGATGGTGTAAACCCTGAAGCAGAGGGTCTGGTGCGTGGAGACAATACCGCCTGGACCGGACGTGAGGCCCTCTCCAACCTGCGTGCATGCAGGAACGGCGGAGGCGACCCAGAGCGAATCCTCACAAACATTTGTAACTTGGAGAACATTTGGCTGTACAATATGCTTGAGTATTTTACGGTCAGAAATTGTCATATGGCATATATAAAAACTATTATTTTAGTGCTTGGAAGAAGTTCTAAGCTGGCCCCACTGTAGTCTAAGGGTGATTGTAGTAAAGCAATGAGTTGTATTCTGGGAAGGATGTCACCCAGCAGATACAAACAGTAGTTGGTCTCAAAGGCTGTCAGGTTTCATAACATCAGTAAAACGGAGCTTAACCCCAAGTAGTAGAACAAAGGCACGCATTTTAGGTGTAGTAATATATTATAAAAAATGGTCAATAATAGGCATTTTTCAATCCATTTCTGGCCACATTAATTGCAATTACAAGTAAGTGTCTTCACTTGGTGATTACGGCAGGGGATTATGGGATTCTGCAGGCTTTGCTATTTTGGTCCTGTACCGGCAATGCATGTAAATCAGCCTTTTTGCCTGCTGAAATGTCACATTTCCACAAATACAATACAGCACCAAAATCACAGGATGCGGGGTAAGGGCATATTCAGCACAGCAGTGACACAGACATAGTAGATTGTGGTGACTGTGGTGGCAGAGCAGTTAAGGGCCTGGATTACTGATTGAAAGGTTCAGTCCTAACACTGCCCTTGAACTAGGCCTTTAAGCCACAACTGCTTGGATTGTACCTTATAAGAATTGTATGTCACTAGATAAAGGCATCTGTTAAATGTAAAATGTAAATGTAATATGAGTCTATCAGTTTCAGTAGTATTGTAGGGATTTTTATAGGTGTCCAGTCTGGATTTTGCGTCCTGAGGATGTAGCCAACGGCTTCACTGTGGCAAGGACAACACTGCCTCTCCTCACTGTCTCCATCAACCTGAGGATGAAGCCCTTAGATTCAGTGCTGCAGTTGACAACAATGCCTTTCCTACTCACCTGCCGAACGTTCTGTAATCCTGTGTTGACTCTCTTTGATCTAGTCCTCATACCGTTACTCAGTACCCATCAGTAGGTAAGAACTTACAGACACCTACAGACACCTACAGACACTCTTCTATTTGGGCTACTTGTCCCAACTCAATCAATCCTAATTATATACGCTAGAGATTTTATTCTCTATTTTTTAGTTCATTTCATCTTAGCCTATACAGTATATTATTCTATTATAATTTTACATATGATATTTTCTTTACATATATTCTTTAATTCTTGCATTTAACATTCAGGCTGCCCAAGGAGGTTAGGTCCCTATTTGAGTCTTGGTCCTCCCAAGGTTTCTTCCCTGTAAGGTTAGGGGAGTTTTTCCCTGGCTCTGTCGCCTCAGGCTCAACTAGGGCTTTGAGCCAATATATTTGTAAAGCTGCTTTGAGACAATGCTGTGTTGTAAAAAGTGCTATATAAATAAATTTGACTTGACTTGACAGTAGATAATAACCAACACTGAGAAAGGGTTATTGTCCAAAGGTGGTCCATTTCACTGATATATAATGTAAAGAGGGGAGTAAATAATTTTGCATAGCAACAAATAGACACTGAGGTGTAGCAGCAATTTAAAATACTATCCAACCACAGAATGAACCTGGATTCACATTTTGGAATTGCCTTCTGTCTGGGTTCTGTGTCACTTGCAGGCATGACTGGCTGTATCTGAGGGAAAAGAGGTCAATTGAGGGGTCACCCCCAGGACTTCAGCAGTGACCCCTTCCCAGCTCATACCTCTTCTGTGCCTGCCAACCTGCCCAGAATAAGTGTGGGGGACAAAACAGTTGTACTAGGCAGTAATTACCTACGTATGTATGGTAGGTATAATTGATAAAACAGCCAATGTAGTGTCTCCTCAAAACTGACATACAGTGAATTCAACATACAGTGAATTCCGAGATGATCATTGGCATATCTCGGTTATAACGAGTGGTTATTTGAGTTACTCTTGCCCATCTTGAACCAGTCTGATCACTGTCTTCTGACCTCTGGCATACACAAGGCATTTTATGCCCAGAGAACTGCCACTCACTAGATATTTTCTTTTTTTTCAGACCATTCTCTGTAAACCCTAGAGAGAGTTGTGTGTGGAAATCCCAGTAGATCAGCAGTTTCTGACATATTAAGACCAGTCTGTCTAGCACCAACAACCATGCCATGTTCACTAAGTCACTTAAATCATCCTTCTTCCCCATTCTGAAGACCGATTTCAATTCAGCAGGTCGTCTTGACAATTTCTACATACTTAAATATATTGAGTTGCTGCCATGTGATTGGCTGATTAGATATTTGCATTAACACGTGTAGCCTACCTAATGAAGTGGCAGATGAGTGTACATTTACATATTAGAGTGTAAAATCATTTCGAGTAGCCTAGAGTGACCTAATTGGGGAACGGTGAAGGTCAGCTAATGTGAATTAGTAATCATATGTTTGTTAATCCACCCCACAGGAAGTGCTGTTGGAAAGAGAAGGCCATGTGGAGTGCTGTCAAAATATATCAGCCTTTAAATTACCCATGGTCATTTCACAAGCTGGCTGGAGCACATTAGTGGAGGAAATGTGTTCTATAAGACTGATAAAACAATGCTGGTTAAACAGGATTTCTAACGTTTTTAATTGGTCACTTCAATTTACATCTCTAGTAATGTCCAGGCCATTGGTTTATACCACATTACATGGTGCTGCATTGAAAATAAATTAATGCTTTGGTTTTGAATTTAAGTGATCATAATGTTTTCATATTTTACCATTATATCAGCTCTGTGAACATAAAATATTTGCCAGATATCTTTCAGATAAAGCCTATTAATCCACACTCTTCTCTTTCTCCTTTCATGTGCAGTGCCTTTCCCACTAGGGAATAATATCTCCACAGCTCCTTCCCATAATTTCCTCCTCAGGTCTGTCTAAAAACAAGAGAAAACACACGACTGATAGAATGACTATTTATTTTCAATTTCCTGAAACACTTGCAAATTTCAGTGTACTCTGTAAACCCACAGAGTAATTTTGCCCACCCCCCTACTCACCATTCCATTCATCTGCACTACACCTCCAGTACCTGCCTGGGAAAAGAAAGTGGCTCTCTCCACTATACCCAGAGGAGTCTGAGGTTTGGTAGGATTTATAGAAACTGGGCTCCCTTGCTGAATGTTGTGTTACTATGCTCAGTCATGCAGCACTTCAGCTATAATGAGATGTGACATGAGGAGCAAAATCAATTGGCTTTCACATAGCTAAGGGCATGAGGTCCACAAAGCTTTTATATTTGACAAAAGGAAGGTGTGGCTTGTCAAACTAGTGTTACAGACAGAAGAGGCCAATGAAGAAAAACTAGCAATTTGTAACATACTCATCATGTGTTTCCTTTCTTTTCATAGTGGTTTGCACAGTAAAGCTGCCATGTGCTTTTGTTATGGTTGCTGGTCTACAAATATTGTTTAGCCAAGGCTCTGTGGTTCATCCTGCACAAGTGTTCCTTGTCTTGTGAATTTGGTTCCTGTATATGACCACTCACAGATCAAACAATGAATACACTGTGTAGCCAAAACATTAGAACCATGTGTAGAACAAATAACAAATGACCATGATTATCTCATTACAACAGCACATGTTAAGCCCTGGGATATACTACAATATAGGTTAAGTGAAGTCAGTTTTCATAGTTAACATGTTGGAGGTTGGACAACTGTTGGAGGTTGGAGAACTTTCAGGAGTAAAGGCCTATGTGACTCTGACAGGCAATCAGGTCAGAGGATCTCCTAAACAAGGAGGCTTGTTGGGTGCTGATGATCAGCAGTGGTAAGTGACAAAACATGACTTGGCAATCTGGTGTTAGTGCCCAAGACTCAATGCACAGAAGCCACAGATCCTATCCCACCCGGTCCAAATTGTCACAGAAATATTTAATGCTGGGTGGCACAGTGGCCCCTAGTATGGGTGTGCCCTTTGATGGATTGGCACCCTGTCTAGGTTGCTCCTGCCTTGTGTCCTATGCCACAGGCTAGGCACCAGCTCTCTCGCGACCCTGTCCAAGATCAAGTGAATGTTTAATGCTGATCAGGGGAAATATGTGTCACAACACAGAGTACAAAAACAGAAAAGTAGATCAGAAACACTAAAGTAAACTTACTCAATTATAAGAATTTAATAAACAAAAGAAGAGAAATTTGAAGGTGCAATAACTGAGAGTTACTTAAAACACATCAGTTTAGGAAAGAGAAAAGGAGTCAGAAACAGGACCATTTGTGAAACAGAACTAAGGAGAGAGAGAAAAAAACTTGGAAAAGTGAAAACTGGTGAATAGATACGTAAGAAAAATCTGAAAGGAGTGTGGGAAAATGTAAGGGAAAAGAAAGAGCTATAATAATTATGCAAAGTCCCAGAAAGAGAAATAGTTTTTGAGGTGGCAATCTCGCCCTCAGTTTGTTGGTAATTGCCTTCCATTTGTAATTATAAAATAGAAACATTTTTTTTAATTAAGTTGTAATAGAATACACCATATTGCCCTAGCCCTTTGCTTAATCTCCCTCCATTTCTCCAGTTCCTTCAGTTGATAGTAATATATTACCCATATATAACAATAGTGATCTTATATAAGAAAGCATGGTCATGGCTTGCCAATTACCATATTTAGGTTAATGGAGGACATTTACATAATTTGTGTTCTGCTGAATGACAGCTGTGGATGATAATAAATTACCAAATCTTATCATTTTAGATGTAACACTGTACCAGTGTAATATACCAGCTATTAAAATATGAACATTGGTGACATGCTGCACATTTATCTGAGAAATTTTTTTTTTTTTAGATTTATGTTTTAATTATAGTTCTGCTGCTGTAATACACATTCTCCTTCAAGAAAGCCCTTCTGCACTTTAAATATTCTACTCCCATGTATATTTGATGACTTTCATTTCAGCATAAGGATGGAGTGGTCAGGACTGGTCATTATTTCAAGCCTGTCTGCCTGTATAGCATGCAGAGATTACTTATTCAAATCATCAGGAAGTCCTCATCTGGAGTCTTGTAAAAGTATTGCATTTTGTTTTTTTACAAATGGCTATTGGAGTTTCCAGGAAATGTCATGTTGCAACTGCCAGTAAGATTCATTTAATATATTCATATGTGTAGATGGGATTGTATGTTTATCCATATACAGTATAAAATTGGCATTGTGTGTTATATTTTTTCTCATACAAGGGCAGAGCCCAATTCCTCCCTTTCTTGCAATAACTTTAGGTGACACATAATTCACAAATGGATGGCTGAACAAACCATTCTAGAAAATGGGATTTGAATTATGCACTAGTTCCCAAGTGGTTCACAGTATGTCATGTTAAAATTTACTATCTGTTGCTAACAGCATCTATGTGAAATATGGTAGCGACTGACATGGTACAGATATGGAATTAGCCAAGGTGATCAGCCTGCAGTAGGAACCGATCCAAACTACCTTTTCCTTCTACTCAAGTCTTTGTCTTTGAAACTGTGGTGCATGGCTAAGCAATCTAAATAACCAGTCTGCTTAATAAAGTGACACATTATTTTTCCAAGAGAGGCTGGAACCTGTGTAAACATCAGGACCTGAGATCAAGTAACTCTGATTATTCCATTACAACTGTACATGCCGAGGTCTGTGATATACAGCAAATGAACATTCATAGTCAATGTGTTAGATGTGGGAAAAATGAGTGGGATTATTGAACAGAGTGACTTTAATATGGATAACATTGCTATGGCCAGACCACTGGATTGGAGGATCTCTAAAATGATAAGGCTTTGTCCTCCCCCACCAACAGTGGTACGAGGAGGGACAGACCACAAAGTGGTAACAAGGTTTTGGAAAATTAACTATTTATGCTTGTTGGAAAGAAATGTGTCACAACACTAATTCTAACCTTGAAAACCTTTAAAAAATGATGGTACAATATTATATATATTGTTAAATACAGGTGCTCCCCGATTTGCAATGGGGGATATGTTTGGACAAACCCGTTGCACTCTCTATCTATCTATCTATCCATCCATCCATCCATCCATCCTTCTATCTATCTACAGTACTGAGCAAAAGTCTTAGGCATTCTAAATTTTTCAGTTTCTATTCTGCTTATTCTTTATTTAAGTTTTAGTGGTTTGTAGTTCTAAAATTTATATACTAGTATGATTGGAGCAGACAAAACACTTTTAAAACACTGTCCACTTTATTAGAGATATTCATCATATTGCTCCACCTTGTAGATGTAAAGAGACAGCAGCTCATCTGTTGTTGTGCAGTTTATGTTAGTCATCCTCTAATTCTTTAGCAGTACTCACAGGATGCTGCCTATAGGATGCTGGTGCCTGGACAGTTTTTGCAGTGTGACTGCTGGACTGAAAATAGCCAGCTAAAAATGTCCAGCACTGCTGTGTCTGATTCACTCGTATCAGTGTAACACACACTAACACGTCAGGGTCACTACAATAGTACATGATCTGTGGTGATCTGGTGGCGGTACTGAACATGTAGAGAAACAGATGGACTACAGTGTAATTGTCAAACTACAGTGACCACTAAAATGGAAATAAAGAACAAGCAGAAAAAAACTGAAATATATAGAATGCCTAAGACTTTTTCACTGAGCACCAACAGAGTCTCCATCGTGTGGCTGCGATGCTGATGTCGCCAAGGCGGGTTATAGAACGGAAGTCGCCGTCGCAACCAACTCTGTCACCATTTCTTTTGACTGAGTAACGGAAGTCTCCCCTGCAACAATTCTCTTGACTGGCAGTCGCCATCATGGCCGACTCTAACACAGAAGCCACCATCTCAGATGACTGTGCAACAGAAGTCCATTTCTGGAACCAGAGTCCCATTGTTGAACTCATTGGATTCTTGATTGGAAGTCACCCTTGCAACCGACTCAGACACGGGAGTCACCATCTTGGCAAACTCTGGAACTAGCCCCAACATGGGATAGGCACCGATTGGACAGTCGGTTTCTGAATTGACAGTCCTTGAAACAGTCTCAGAAATGGGCTCTGAATTGACATTCCTTGAAATGGGCTCAGATTTGACTGTCCTTGAAACAAGCTCCAACTTGACAGTCTCTGAAACAAGTGCTGACTTGACAGACCCTGGAGCTAGTTCAAATTTGACAGACCCTGGAACGAGCTTGGACTTGCAAACTCTGGAGCGAGGTCCAATTTTACTGACTCAAGAATGAACTCCGACTTGAGTGTCTCTGCAATAGGTGCCAACTGGACGTTTTGGTGACAGGTGTCCTCTGGATGGTCACTGGAGCTGACGTGCTCTGGGTGGTCTCTGAAGCAGACATGCTCTGGACGGTCTCTGAAGTGGAGATGCTCTGGTCGTTCTCTGTGATGGGCATCCTCCTGATGGTCTCTGAAGCAGACGTGTTCTGGACAGTCTGTAAAGCGGACTTGCTCTGGACAGTCTCTGAAGCGGACATGCTCTGGATGGTCTCTGTGATGGGCGTCCTCCTGATGGTCTCTGAAGCAGATGTGTTCTGGACAGTCTCTGAAGCGGACATGCTCTGGGTGGTCTCTGTGATGGGCGTCCTCCTGATGGTCTCTGAAGCAGACATGCTCTGGACAGTCTCTGAATCGGACGTGCTCTGGATGGTATCTGAAGCAGACATGCTTTTGGACGGTCTCTGGAGCAGACATGCTCTGGACAGTCTCTGTGAAGGGCATCCTCTAGACGGTCACTGGATCTGATGCACTGGGCAGGCTCTAGAACCAGCATGCTTTGAACAGTCTCTGGAGCCAATGTGCTCTGGACGGTTTTTGGACGGGCGTGCACTGGATGGTCTCTGCGATGGATGTGCTCTGGACAGTCTCTAAAGCGGACGTGCTCTAGACGGTTTCTTTGACAGGCGCCCTCTGGATGGTCTCTGAAGCTGACGTGCTCTGGATGGTCTCTGTGATGGACGTGCTCTGGATGTGCTCTGATACGGACGTACTCTGAACAGTTTCTGAACAGGCACTGGCACAGACGTCCTCGGAATTGGCACGGATGTCTTTGGAACAGGCACTGTAGCAGATGTCCTCAGAGCTGGCGTGGACATCCTCCGGGCAGGCACTGGCACAGACGCCCTGGGGGCAGGCACTGGCACCCTGACCCTTGGGGCAGGCACATACATCCTTGGAGCTGGCATTTTCTGGACAGAACTGGAAATAGGCGGGGATGGATGTCGTCTGGAACGACTCAGGGACGGATGTCTTCTAGATAAACTCGTGAAGTGATGTGTTCTGCACTGACCTTTGAAATGATGTCTTCTAAAGCCCAGCCACACAGGATAGTGCTTGACCCTGACCGTGACTGGACCCCTCATACATACGGCAAGTGGAGGATCCCACAGATGACGGGCAAGCTGAAGCCCTGGCAGAAGACTGGTGAGCTTTGATCCCAGCATTGAGCTAGCGTGTGGCAGTGGAGCGAGGGAAGCTCTCGTGTCCCAAAAATTTTTTTAGCTCCTCAAAACATTGTCCTGCGGTGCCAACTCTGAGTATCAGCCTTACAAATGCGGTTCAACTTAGAGCCCTACTGGTGAGGCACAAAAAAAATAAACGATGCTTCCTCATAGTGACAGCTGCAGGGGAAGTGGTGAAAGTAGGCAGCGCACTGCTCCACAAATCTTTGGAAACTCTCCCAATCACTCTCGAAATGGTCCGGCATGCACAGGGTGGACCTAGACTCTGTCGTCTCCATTTTAGGCATGGTATTCCGTCACGTGCGCATCAGGAACATGACAGATGATGAGACCCACATGACCCAGCTAAGGTTTAGTCACGTTCACTCAGAGCAGAAGCGAGCGAGAGGGAAACCAGGGCGAGGCCGTGGGGCATGACATCTATACATTCATTTTGAGAATGACAAGTGACAATACTATATGTCACTAAACAATTAGAGTGTAACAAAGTCTTATGAATTAGTTACAAACCATCTGTGCATGCTTTTTGAATTTGGATTCATATTACAACGGGTTCCAGTAAAACAACACCCCCACACCATGTCATTAATCAGTGATATGGAAACTCTATGCACTGCATGCTCAGTATACTGTATGTACGTGTTTCATGGCATATTGTCTTGAATACAGAGTGGGTCTTGCAGCCGTTATCGAGTGATGCAGTCCCATATGAATCCACACATATTAAATGTGCACTCTCTGAAGCCCAGCTCTCTCTTTTTTTTCCTACGTCTTTGTTTCTCTAAGAGAATTAAGCACAAAGCGTGACTGTATTGAACGGGTCTTTGGACAATGGCCATCAGAGGCAAGTAGATTAAAAGTGAATATGTTGTTCACAGCTCATTCTTCTTCCACACTACTTTTTTAGAGGCAAAAACAGACTAATGACAATGTTAACTTCAGGCTAATTGATGAAGCACAATGCATTCATTGTCCATCGTTATCTTTTCTCATTTGAGGGCTAGGTAATTAAAAAATGGGAGGACACTTATGACAGTGAAGTAAATGTGTCATTCATTGACAACTGGCACTTTTAAAAGCTGTTATACAATTGTTGCAAGACAATTCTCAGATTATAGTCTGGCATTTCTGAAAATTATTGTCTAACCAATCATAGTACAGGTGTATAGACAAAAACACATTATGAGCCAAATTCGACAGCCATCTGATGAGTCATAAATTGGGATTCATCAGCTTAGGTTATTTAAGGTACAGAGTGGGGTAGATTGGGGTAGGTTGTTCCAGCATCTTGGAGAAATTTCTCTCAGTTCTTCTATGTAACTTCTTTATCTAACAAGTCTATTAATAACATGTTAATGTATTGTATTTATCAACACAATTCTCTGTAAAATAGTATTTGGAAGTATTTGTTAGGAATAGCAAAAAAGTCTATCGCTAAGGGAAAAATAATATAGAAAATGGATATATTCACTATATTCCCAAAAGTGTGTAAACAACCCTTCATAGTGATCCCTGTCATTTTAGCCACACTCAAGGATTTCATAATATGAAGCATACAGGCATGGAATCTACCTACACAAACAGTGGCAATAGAATGGGTTGTACTGAACACCTCAGTGACTCGCATTATAACACTTTCAGAATTTCTACCACCAAAACAGGTGACTTTATCACATTCTGCCCATATATAAATGGTGTAGTTTGTAGAAATTGTGTAGTCACCACAGTCACAACTCTGAACTTTGACTTTTCATTAAATGATCCATCTTTTCAATTTTGACAGTCCTGCTTTGGAGGCACAGAGAGGGCAGGAAGGGCTTAATGTTTATATATAGGACCAGTAGTAAATTATTCAGCCCCTACTTCACTGCTGACATTTTTGCTTAATGGCCATGCACATGGATCTAGCACAGAGAAAGAGGACAATGGTTAAAGTAAGTAGTGCTCCAAATCCATTGTTGTAGTTTGAAGAAATCACTTATGGCAGCTGGTTACCAGAATCTGGTTCGGTAATTTTTAGTTTTTACAAGACACTCTAATACTGGGCAGGATTATATTTCTCTTAAAATATCACTTCCAAAGACGTAGGGAGGCAACAAAATGAGTCATTTGAATTGTATGTAAACCATTCAAGAGGGCAATCTTTTAAACACAACAGTCAGTGTATACATGTATTTATTCATTCATTACATCTTGGTTGGAATGAAAGCCTGCAGCCATACCAACCCCTTTTTTTGGTTAAGGTTTTGGTCCACTTTTGGTCCACAGTAATGCCTTCTATCCTGATCTGTGTTACAGCAAAGACTCAGAGGAACCTCAAGAGAAGAGGGATGAAAGTGTGTATGGTTTTAATAATAATTTTAGAGTAATTAAGGGATTCATAATACATTTCAATTTGTTGAATTACTAGAAGCTAATACATTTTTGGCCTACTTAAGGACCAAATGCAGTTTACTGGAAAAAAAAACTCCTCCATAAGTGTTTACTTGTTCCTTTCATAAGCAATGTTATTTTAACGGTTTTTCTTAAGTGAATGACTAAAGCTCAAGACTTATTCATTGTTACTGAACAGCTTTTTTCATTTCTCTACTCCTGGCCACAGATTCCAGCTCTTTTTATGAGATCCCCAGTTGCTTCCAAGCCAAAAGTGAGAGCCCTGGGCCTGAACTGGGGTCTCATTTGAGAGAGACATGCCTGAAACAGCTTTAGCAGCAGTTGAAGAGTGGGCATTCTTGTGAGATGCCAAAACCACTTTAACAGATCCTCTGAATTCAAAGGAGCAGCTGAAGAGTAAGATGAAGAGCAAACCCAGCAATCCTGAATAAACGCCATACTTGCACCTGCAGCCTCACCCTTTCTTACACAAAGCTCATAACCATACCTAAGTATAGACTTTCGTTATGTTTATTATAGGTAGTAGTAGTTAGAAGCAGAAGCAGTTGTAGTAGCCAATTCTGAAAAGACTGGTATGGATGCAGGTTTTCATTATATACAAGCAGCCACTTACCAGAAAACATTGCCTAAATGCAGGATATACTGTTTTTGTTTTTTTCTTTTTTGGATTGGGGTATAGCTGTTGATAGGATATTGGAGCAAAAACCGTAACAAGCTGCTGTGTCCCAGTTTTCTCTTTCTTCTTGTTCTTTAACGCATGCACACAGACATACTTACAGCGCATTATACACAGGCTTTTTCTGCATTTCCAAAGAGACTGCCTCACATTTAGATTAAGAGAGATGCTATTTAATTCAATTGCGTATGCTGAAATGGACAGGATGACAATAAAGAAAGAGTTCAGCCACATATCAAACGTATACAATTTTCCACTTAATGCATAGATGGTCAATTATGCAATGTGCAGTGAAAAAAAGTACACCTTGTATTATTGCTTCTAAGGTAATCACTAAGTAATTGCATTAGTAAGTACGTAATTAGACTAAGTAGTCTAAGTAATTTGCTTACCCAAATGTACAACCCCAATTCCTAAAACGCTGGAACAGTATGTAAAATACAAATACAAAAATAAATGTATTTTATCTACATCTAATTTCTTATTGCATCAATTAATATACTAATATTAAATAGAAATTACCTTCTCATTTTGTTTATACGTGCACCAAATGTTAGACACAGCTGATTGGGAACAACCAACATCTTTTACCACACGTGTTAGATTTCCTTCTTGAAGGAGTTTTATAATCCTTTCCATTTTTTTAACTGACAAATCTTTTGTTGGGACCATATTTCCTTTAAATTAGCCAAGTCCAACAGCAAACAGAGTTTTGTAATCACTCCCTTTTAACTGCTGGCTAATTTTAACTTTTAGACTTGTTGGTATTTGTTTTATAAATGTAAATTCCTAGGTGATTCCTTTTTTCCCCTCAACGTTGAGTGATTCCTTTTTGTCCCATCTACTTGAGCTGAAAAAACTTATATAATTTAATTAGTTTGAGGTACACTTAATGGAGTCCAAATGTTCATCTATTAAATAAAAAAATGTTTAATGTCACATCTGTGATTTGTTTATTTGCTACGAAGTAAAAAATCTGTATGAACATCCGCCATGTGTGGCAATTACATAATTTTTGCCACAGGTAGTATTTTGCTAATATTGAAATAAAAATGCAAGAATGTCTTTGAAAAAGACATTTCATAAAGTCTCATTTATTTGTAATACCCTTGTGAGATGTCCAGATAACCTCAACCGAGCCCTCTCAATCCAAATGAGCAGCAGCTCTGCACTGAGACTCCCCCAATTTGACAAACATGTCACCCTGTCATGTATTCGTAGATGCCAAGACAAACAATGTTTACCGAAAGTGTTTTCTTAAGTATTCCTTAAGTATTCCTAATATGTACTTTTGGTAGGTTATATGGTTATAAGTGGCTAGCCAAAACATACAGCTATGAGCTATCATTACCTTGCCTGCAGTATGGCTGACTTTCTTTTAATTATTGGCAGAAGTCCATTACTTCAAGTGGAAAACCAAAAGAAACTGTCTCTGACAAAGCATTAGTCACTCAAGTTTTTGAAAACATTCTGGGTCATCATGGGAAATGCAGTGCCTCTAGTGAATGTGCATAGTGTGTCCTGGTATTAAGAGAAAATTGACTTTTTACCACAGTGATTTTCCCTGTAAAGTGAGTCTGATGACACCCCTGCTTGTAAGTAACCAAGTCTATTGTTTGTTATTTATTTGGTTTATTTAACGTTGCTATCAGCATCAATGGCCATTTCAGCGACACACAAGGTTACATCAAGCCTAGTCATATATATATTTCAAACAGGTGTTTAAGGAACACTTCACAACCTTCCCAGTCTTATGTTGCCCCTGTACCAACCAGTGTGTTGCACTGAATTTGGAATTAATATATATTTATAACAATAAATATAGTTGATATGACAAAAACTCATATCTCTTCTATGTACAGTTTTCAATAAAACAAATAGGTCAAATAAAATTTACAAATGATTAATTTCTGATTTGATTTGGATTTTACATTCCATCTCAACTGTTTTGGTGTTTCCTGCCTGAGCTGTATCATTCCCCTCGTCTTATTGTTTTGTTCTATTATATAATCAAAACAGGCAGGTTTTTAAGGAAATGCTCAGATATTTTTCACTGTCAAAATTGCAGCCTAATTCCATTCAAAATTCCAGCCTTAAGTCTCAGAGCTCAGTTTCTATCATTAATTGATGTTAAATTATGCAAATCTTCCTTCTAATCGTATTTTCGACATCCTGAAACATTCTTTATGTGTTCCACATCCTCCATAATTTCCTCCCATGTCAGAATTTCCATTACTCAAATTAATGAAGGTTTTATTTTTAGAGAGCTGAGCAGGATTATTCACTTTCTGTATTTCTTTCAGAATTTTTTCAAATATGATTTCACTCTAAAATATATTTATATCTAGTATAAAATAAAACATGTTGTTTAATAAAGTAATACTGGGATGATAAGGTGGTGCAGTATAGAGGAATGAGGGTTTGATCCTCACCTCTGTGTGAAGTTTGCTGTGTTCTGTCCATGTCCATGTGGTTTTTGTCAGGGTTCTCAGTGTTTCCTCCTAACTATAACTTAGTAATAGGTGATCTGATTGTTGTTTGCCCAAGGAGTGAGTGAGTGAGTGAGTAAAAAAAAAGTTTAGCATCTAACAGAGATACATTTACACTTTCCTTTAATGTAATTTTTCAGCTCACTGAATCTATAACACAACAATCCATTTCCATGTGTTTAAACTACATGATTAGGCATTCTTTTTATAATCGCTGCAGGTGTATCTGTGTTCACTAAACACCAGAGACATTATGACGGATCATCTCCTTACTACAGAAAGCTACTGTAAAAACAATTAGCAAATGTAGTCAACTGACATTCCTAGTTGAGGATTGCTGCTATAACTATAGTTTCTACATAATCAATAAAGAATAGAAGATTGTAACTATTACATTTCCTGACTTGTATGGTTCATAAACAATCTTGCCGTCACAATCTGGGTAAGGAGGGACAAGGAAATCTGATGAAAGTGCAAGTGTGCGCATTTTATTAACAGTGGACGTAGTGCACACACAGTGATAACAGACAGGCTTGGTGCTATACTAACAATGAGACAGGAGATGAACAATGAAGCTACAAACAATGCTAACAAACGAGGACAAGACTAATGGTAATGGACACAGTACAAACCCAAACAGACAGTGCTAAGACAATAATACAATACTCTGTACTAATATTGGCTGAATCCCATTTCAGGGGCTGCATCCTTCAGAGGCTGCATTTGAAGACCAATTGTGTCATAGCGGCGCACCTAGGCTGTCCTATTTCGAAGCCTCCTTCATATGCGACCGACAAATGCGGCCTTCTTTTCCCTGAAAACGAAGGATACATCTTAAGTATCCTTCGCTACCTAACATATCCCAAGGTGCATTGCGCGTGAGGGGAATTTAGGGACATCGGAACGGTTGAGGAATATACATTATCTAAATCTACGGATTTTAAAACTCTAATAGCTAAATATTAAAAAGCAAAAGCGCAATGGGTTTTTTTGTTTGTTTTAGGGAGCAAGGAGCAAGCGGAGACCTTTATTAAACTGCGGGGGAAAATGAATGCCATGAACTGCGGTGAAGCCAGCTCCTCCTCCAATAATTGAAAAACCAAAAACACCATAAAGACTAAACTCAAAATTTCTGGCTCCATTTTTATAAAGCTTATACGCTGAGGGCGGGAACAGTGGTTCTGTGACGCAAACAGGAAATCCAAAGCAGAGTAGACAATTTCATTTCAGTTCGGCCTTCGCCACGGTCTATGCAGCTTTCGAAGGACACACCTTCATAGACCGTGTAGACTGCGTCCTTCGAAGGATGCAGCCCCTGAAATGGGATTCAGCCTCAGAGACAATGCTAATACTATCGGAAGTGCTAACAAGCTACAGCTAACAGACAACACCATTAGACAATGTGCTATGCAAACAGACAATGAGCTAACCTGCTACCTGAGACAGAGTAGTACACAAACAAAGATGCTAACACTAACAGAAAAGCTAGACAAGACGTCTATGCTAACACATAATATACAGGACTAGAGATTCACCGATCATAATATTATTGTCCGATGCCGATTTTTTAAACATATAACTGGAAGATTCTGATTTTGGCTCATTCTGATTTTTTCTCTCTCCAAGAATTATAAATGACAGCATACGGATAACTTTGGTTCGACTTTTCTTTTAATGTAACCTTCTTCCATTAAAAAGAATTATATGTTTGTGTCTGGCTCTGCACTCTTAGCAGAACTAATTTGATCTTTGTCAAATTCCACATATTCAGCGAGGTGATGCTTTTTTAAATGTCTTATTATATTTGTTGTTCTGAGTGTTTTTTATTATAAGTGAGTTCTTTCTCCGCTGCTTACTTTCGTCATGTTGCAAACAGCACTCACGTACTGTGGAGAACTAGAATGCTGAAGACATGGCTATAACCAACATAACACTATATCACTGCTCCCTCACTAACACTGCACTATATGGGAAGACACTATGTAGTGTATCAAGTAGTAGCATTGAAGCACAACTGAAATCTAACACTGTGTAGTCATCAGCATGTGTCAGCAACAATCTGTCTCATAAACAAACACAGTTTTAAGCTCGAACTGTGTTTAAAGCAGAATTATATTGTGAATTCATGTTAGTGAAAGCAGTGTGTTTTTCATGTGTGGCTGTGTTTGTGTCGTGTGGAAGTGTGCCTATCTGTGATCGGCACAGAATCGGTTATATGAGACTAAACGGCTGATCACCGGTCACTGCCGATCACATTGAAAACCGGCCGATTCCAGCCACCAGCCGATCGAGCAGTGCATCTCTATACATTACACTTACATGAAACAAGCAGTAGAGAGAGGAATGAGGCATGTAGCATAAGGGAAATCGAGAGCCAATAAACCAATAGTGTGTGAAGAGACCAGACAAAGAAGTAAACAGAAAGAGGATTATTGTAGGGCAGGCACCACAGGCTGCACTTGCTCAGCCTGCTGTGAAAATGGAAAAGGGTCAGAGGTAAGCCATGCAGGATGATGTGGCTCTCAAGTCCATCATTCTGACACTTGCGTAATTGCATGACGGATGTGCTCTATTTGTGTGAGCACCTCTTTTTTACTCAAACTTGATGTATTTTGGTACTCAAAGATACTGAAACCTATAATGAGATGAATAACCCTATCAGGTATCAAACAGTTCATTTATAGTTCACCTATTATTGTAAATTAAAACAATAGGCCTTTACAGTTCAATCTCTCATTTTGTTTCATTTTCTGAACAAAAAACATCTTACTAACACTAACATAACAGTGAACAAGTTAAATCCTTAAATTTATTTAAATAGTAAAGGTAAACATTGTTCACATGCACACATCAGAATATTCAGGTCATCTTCATAAAAGAGGTTAGGTCTAAACAGAGATTACAACACTGTTCAGAGCATTTATGCCTAATATGAATTCTTACTTAATTATTGGTTTTACTTTAACATTGTTACTCGGAGTTAAAGTGCAAACATAGTGAATACAGACTTCTGTACTCATTCTTTTTAACTGTCTCATTTTAAATTAAGTGTAAATGTTACATTAGTTACTTCTGATCGAGGCAAGGTTGTAGTCTTCTATTGCAGAAAAGCATGATCAAAATATTAATAATATCCTCAATATATTTTGCTGACTTTGTCCAGGAAACCTCATTACACATGCGGTTCCACCATTTTTTTAATATGTTTTTGAGTTTTTTAATTGGCTGGTTGGAGTGTAGTTTAATGTTCTTCAAATGGGAGTATACCTAAGTGTAATGTGATGGCCCTATGGCAGTGTCTTTTTACTGACTGAAGGGTAGATGTTGACTGTAGACTTAGCAACAGAGCATAGCAACAGAGGTTTACAGTTTGCTACTTAATACCTACAAAATAAACATATAGCAAAACAACATGGTAAATATCCGAGCTAATTTTACATTTAACTATGCTGGATGCTTTATTGCTTAATAAATACTTTGCCATGCAATATCTAATTAACACTTGCCTAACCGCCATATGTTCCATAGAACAGATCTCCACAGGACTAGTCTAAAACATTGAGTAAAACTCATAAATCTGTTTTAGATAAGCCTGTTGTGTTTTTCTATCTGGTGTTTTTTCATAAACTAATATTGAGTCGGTGTGAATCAGTGAATCCATCACTCTCGGAAATTGCAGTTTTGTTTTTGTAGTGCCTTTGAGCTTAGATTCTCTTCACATGTTTTGATGGCTACTGGGAGATGCATTTACAAGCAGATTTAATACACTCTTGCTATGGTTCAGTTCATGATAGATGTAGTGTGTCAGCGTAAAATACACTACATAGCCTTTCTTTTTCAGCAGTGGATAATAGCAAAGATAGGTCTGCATTTTAAAGGATGTTTAGATATTTGAGTGGCCCCCGCTTACTTCGGTCTTGATTAAAGCTTGCTGTTGTTGCTGGGTTAAGAGAGGATAAATGGCAGCTCATGTATATTTTTATTGGGCAGGTCTGGCAACGGGACATGTTGCTGCACTGTCATTAAACAGACACCACACTAACATGAATGATTCATCAGGACTTGAATTATGTGAGCGTACTGGATCAGTCCTGTTGTGACAGCAGCTTTGTTTAATGCAATTCCAGTTGGCTTTGCTGATTGAGCAATAGACAGGCACGTGTCCTGAGGTTTTATGTTCAGTCACCCCCATCAAAAGGCAGTCAGCCAGATTCTGCTGAGATTGAAATGGTGAAAATGCATTGGTCTTGCAACCAGTTGTTTTTTTTGGTTTTTTTTATCAAATAGCTATGATGCGGGACTGCCTTCGTCTTTCTGTTTGCTGTTTCTTGCATTGGATCCCAGAAATAAAAGAATGATAGTCTATCACGTTTTATCTGAGCCAAAATGGAATTTTCCACATCTGGCTAGTGGCTGTTATTTTGTTATGCCCATTCAAGTGAGCACTGTTGTTATCGATTTCCTCCATGGTGCCAGTGATCATTTGAATTTTAAAGCCTGCAAAATCTCTTGAGTTTCCTACTGCTTCCATCAATAGATATAGCTTGTGTCGAAAACTAATCCAACTGGACATCTTTCCACTTCTTCTTCTTTCGGCTTCTCCCTTTATCAGGAGTCACCACAGCGAGTTAAACGTTTCCACCTCACCCTGTCCTCCACATCCTCTACTCTCACCCCAACTCCCTGCATATCTTCATTTACCACAACCAAATAACTCCTCTTTGGTCTTCCTTTCCATCTCTTGCCTGGCAGCTCCATCTCCAACATCCTCCTACCAATATATCCACTATCCCTCCTCTGCACATGTCCAAACCATCTCAGTCTTCCCTCTCGAATTTTGTCTCCATATTTTCCAGCCTGTGCTGTCCCTCTGATGATCTCATTCCTAATCCTGTCCACCCTGGACACTCCTAAAGAGAACCTCAACATCTTAAGTTCTGCCACGCCACCCCTCCAGCTCTGCTTCCTGTCTCTTTGTCATTGCCCACTGTCTCTAACCCATACAACAAGGCTGGTCTCACTACTCTCTTATAAATCTTTCCTTTCACTTTTTTCTGCGACCCTTTTGTCACACAGCACTCCTGACACTCTTCTCCACCCACTCCATCCTGCCTGCACTCTCTTCTTTTTACCCTCCTTTCCATTCACCTCCCCATTTCCTTGGACAGTTTGATCCCAAGTACCTGAACTCCTGGACCTTTTTGTGACCACTGATCCCTGTAGCCTGACTGTTCCACCACCTGCCTCCCTTTCATTTACACACAGGTATTCTGTCTTACTACAGTGGACTTTCATTCCTCTCCTTTCCAGATTTATACCTCCACCTCTCCAAGTTCTCTTCTAACTGGACCTCTTTCCACTATTGTTTTCATATGAGAAAATGTGTCATTTAATAACCTGCAGTGTTTCCTAAAATGTAGCCAAGGTTTGAGCCTACACTACTAGCACAGCCTTTTATTACTAACCTTTATTTTCCAGCAAAAGCAAAATCAAAGACCAACAAAGAAAGAAATGACTGTTGATAAGCAAGTGCCTATAAACTGGATCCTCAGAGGCATCACCGCTGAATTGGGTGGCAAGTACTTGGCGTGTAAGGCACAGATTGGGATATAATCGAAGAGAGAGTGGAAGGCCTTTAATATCTGCAGTGTTGTGTCTTGAAACTCCCCTGGGTCACTTAAATTCAGTATGTGATCTTCCTGCAACCAGGCGGGAAATAGACTGGCTTGGCGCGGCAAAGCAAAGAGCTCAGCCGATGGAGTGCAGAAAGAATCAAACACTCATGTCATATAATAGTGGTGAGAAACTGCAACCACAAACTTGTGTGAAAGCCTTAAATATTTTGCAGAATATTTAGCCCATTCTACAACAGGCTGATGGACATTTACACTCTGTAGACTCTAGACAATGCTTTTGCACAACGTCAGCAAATTAGATTTGCTAAAAGAAGCACATGTGTCTGTTAAAGGACAAATATGAGATGTCATTGTCTAGTCAAAGATGTCAAAATTAGGATTCTGTTTTTTGGAGTTTGCTGTGGGACCACAGTTAGATGTGACTAACAGCAACAGTAAAATGACTTACACTGAGCATCGCATTAATGTGATTCCTTTCATAGGTTTCCACATCCCCACCAAGTTTGTTACTCATTCTCTTCTATCCACCATCAGATACGCAGGTCTCCACCCACATCTCAGCATGCCTGGAGGATATCTCATCATGAATGTCAGTTCATTGTTTGAAGTTAAACCCTAGCAAGACTGTGCTGCTTTATGTTCCTGCAGATGTATCATCATGTCAAGATGTTACCATCTCTCTGGATAACTCCTCCATCAATCCCTCTGAGAACGCAAAAAACTCAGTAGTTTTGAAAACCAGCTATGTTTCTCAGCTCATGTTGACAAACTGGCCTAGTCATGCAACCATTCCTTTCCAGGGAAGGCACTCAGGTGCCTGTCCAGTCTCTTGCCATATCAATAATAGACGCCTGCACTGCTTTTCTGGCAGATCATCCCATGAGAATAGTCTGAATTCTGAAACGGATTCAGAATGGAGAGGCATGTCTGATTTTCAATTTACTAAGCACAAATAAAATAAACATTAATCAGATCTTCTTAAGGGACCCATTAGCTCATAACTTTCTAATAAAAATAAGTATTCATTGCAAATAAGTACTGTACTTAAAATTCTAGTTAAGCACTGTTTTTTCTTAAGAGATTTCATATCTCAGACAAATAAGCATCTTTGACTAGGATGTATTTTTCATATATTCAGACAGCACCTGTCAGGATTAGTGACCGCTTTGCATAGTCTAATAGGTACAGCACATCCAAGCCTGAAAGAATAAATATTTTATTAGGGTGTAGGTTTTCTGTCTTTTTATTAAAAGGCATATACTCAGCAGCCAGCATATGTTTGGATCAGTGACCCCTTTTCAAAGTCTCATTAACATATCCTACTTAGGGGTGTAACGATGCATTGAGACACAATGCAAAAATGGGACGATGTCTATTAGGGGTGAGTATTGGAAAGAACTTAATTATGATGCATATTGCGATATACCACACAGTTCACTGGAAATATAAAAACAGCTGAAATACAAGTTACAGTGTACAATCATAGTAGGCTTAATTCAGCAGACAAATTGAGTCAAAACACTGTACCGTGACATCTACAAGAGCAGAGATTTTAGTTTACACCCCAGTTAAAATGTCTTTTTGCTTCCTTCCAAAAAATGTATATTTTGAGCTGAAAATCAATGTAGAATATCATGAAAATAAAATTGTGACATATTGCTGTATTGATTGTTTAGCACAGCTCTAGTGTCTATCGTCGGGTAGAACGACACATTGTCTAGTTGAATTACACGTTCTTGATTTTGCAACCACCTAATGCAATTGCAGTTTTCAACACTAGACGGCACATGAATACTCAGACACATATCTCGGTTCTCAATGAGAATCCTAATTTATTTTAATTGCAGGGGTCAAAAGTTTCTTTTTATTTAACATTTTTATACAAGAAAAGTACACTATTTTGAATTGTACTTCAGAAATAAGAAGGATTTATTTCCCTCAGTTATTTAGTACAGTATATGGTGAATGTACAGTAAGATAAGTTAAAATAATACCTTTATTGTAATTGTAAATTAGGATTGCTGCTCCAGAACAACACAAATATACGTAAAAACAGCATGAGAGAGCCACACAGACAAACACACAAAGACTTTGCACTTCAAGATTAGTATTCCACTGACAGAATAAAAAGAAATACTGAATATAAGAAATATTGTACAGAGGTATTGCACTGATAGAATAGGGCATTTTGTTTACAATTTTAAACTTAATGTCAAGTCAAGTAAGATTTATATAGCTCTTTTTACAATGGAGCATTGTCTCAAAGAAACTTTACAATTTTAGATTATCTCCTAATATCTACAGCCAATTCCAAATTGAGCAAGCCTAGGGCAAAAGTGACAAGAAAAAACTCCCTAAGCATTATGAGGAAGAAACCGTGGGAGGACCAAGACTCAAAAAGGGACCCAACCTCCTTTGGTGGCATAGATGATAAATCTAAGAGTGAAACTAATTTATCTAATCAAATAAGTCTTATAGTAATAGTTATAAAATAATGTAAAATATGCATATCAGCATTATGTAGTTCAATACACAGAGTCACTCTGAGATCTTGAGTCCTTGGCAGGAATGTCCTTGGCCGCACTTTGTCCCCAGCCCAGCCAGGAGAGAGTTACTGGCCTCCAGTGTAACCCGGGTATGGTGGGGCTGGAGCTGATGATGGAAACAACTTGAGTGAAGCTGGAGCAGATGAACATCATGTGTGGGGCAGGAACTGGTACCGGAACACAAGCTTGGATATGAAAACAGAAAATGTAATTAGTTATTGATTAAGAGCACAGTGTTTATTAACAATCACTGATGCCGAGTGTAGCATGAGACCCCGGCAGCATTAGCTATAGCAGCATAGCTAGTAAGAGAACAAACAGAAAGTAACACAGCCAAGAGGGATCACATGAGACATCAGCAACCCCACGGGAGGCAGAAGACAGCAACCCAACATCTAAGATCACCACAAAACTTTTTGACTATGAACCCCCAGCTCTGCCTTTAGTATAAGGAAAGGATGCACAAGTCAAGATCAAGAGGCTCGAAGCCCAGCAAAGCTAAACTACCAACCAGACACTCCCAGCTAAAGGAAAAGGCATGACAAGGCAGGCAGGCCAGATATGACTCCAGACTCCGACCCCAGTAAATTCTTTTAATTGCAAAGGACTAAAGTTTTATTGTTAAAACTTATACAAGAAATGTGCATTGTTTTAATTGTTTACACTACAGAAATAAAATCGATAATCGTGAGAAAATAGAATCGTGGACTCAGTATCGTAATCAATTCATAAGCAGAGTGTATTGGTACACCTCTACTACTCATTAAATCTTTTCCAGGTCATTAAGAGATTCATGAATTGTTACAGGGTGGAACAGTGGCACAGTGGTTAATGCTGTTTCCCCATAGCTCCAGAGACACTGGTTTGAGTTACAGCCCAGTCCAGAGTTTGGATGTTTCCCACATGCCTGCATTGGTGTCCTCTGGGTGCTCCAGTTTAATGCCGGACATACCTTAGGTCAGTTGGTACCTCTAAAGTGTCCCTGTGTGTGACCCTGACCTGGAATATTCGGCACAGGATATGCATGAATGAATTAACTTTTTAAACATCTACAGTTGTTTAAAGTGTAAATGGTGTGTGTTTTCATAATACTGATGAAGAACATCCACATTGACAATTCCATATACTTTCACACAGGTCTTCAAGGCTCATAAAATATGCACTAATAGCAATGTCTTTTATGGGTCAATTTAAGTCAGACCTAGCTGCACGTCTGTGTACGCGTCTGATCAGTTTAGGCTCACTGGGACAGATCTGTAGTCATTATAAAAATCTACACTTACTACATCCATTGCTTTTCAGCTTTTGGGACATGTTAGACCTGCTGTAATGAATAACTAATGAGCTGCTTCGACTACAACTTAAAGGCGTATATCATATCCAGGTTGTGGTAACATCTTTTCATTCAGAGAATCAATAAATCATGCCTTTTGACCAGAGTGACCCAGCTTTTGCATAAGACTACATGAGTATCAGGTGATGAAACTGCGAGGCACTTTGCATGAGACTGTATGAGTATCAGATGATGAAATTATTATTTATAGGCATATTTCATCATGTTAACACGTTGTAATTATTAACACAACTCGTGTGAAAAAAAACTTGGACGATGGGATTGTACCTTTTTCACAGTTTGTGTGGAACTGGCTGCAGTCCAGCCATATAGCTTGTTCAAATTTGTATGAAAAAACCATTTACGTGACTAACATCAAATAACAGTAAAAAGTGTAAATTAAAGACCTAGTGAACATTATGCTAGATTAAGCTACTGCATAATTATAAAATCCACGCCTGGTAATCAGAATCACTAAGCTTCTCCACTGAGAACATTCTTTGAGCTTAAACCTGCTATTTTCTCAGTAAGGTTGTGTCTTTTCTCAGAACAAGAATTATTGTTTGCTCACACAGTAGTGAAGGCCATCGTGTGCATTCAGTGCCTTCACCTTTTATATTCAGAGCCACAAATTATCTTCATACTGTGGTTTCCTGGACATGCTAATTAAAGCTTTGCTCCGGTTTTTCAGCCAGTGGTTATTCCTGCACGCCCCCCATACAGAATACCAAATTAATGAACTGTAAACCATGAATTTGCCCCTCCCAGGCTGCATTCAGACTTCATGCTTTATTTAGCAGCGAGTAACAGAGACCCCTTTACGCTTGGTCTATTCATGCATCTTGTATCTGAATTGTATCCCGATAAGATTTTAACCACATGGCTCTCTAGTTTGAAATCAAATTGCTGTATCCCACATAATATAAATCAGCTTACAACACTGGACCACCCACCTCCTGCATTGTTTACATGTCTACTATTTTTACTTTGTTTGCTGCATCATTTTTTTTGGTGATTTTACATGATTTTACACAGCTTCCTTAAGTTAAAAGGAAGAAGACAGTTTCAGGAGTTAATGTTTAGAAGGAGGTAACTGTTAAAGCAAAGTCAAAATATTTTGTATAATGCTTTTTACTGTAGAGCATTGTCTCGAAGTAGCTTTACAACTATCTACTTACACAGCACAGCAAGTGTAACTATTGAGCAAGCCTAGGGTGACAGTGGCTATGAAAAACTCCCCAAATACAATGAGGGAGAGACCAACACTCAAAAAGGGACACAATCTCCTTGGGCAGTCTAGATGATATATATATATATATATATATATATATATATATATATAAGAATTAAACTAAATTACATAACATGTTCTTGTGTCCTCCTGCAGGTAATAGTTTTGGTGACATGGTATGCTCAGTCAATAAGAGAAGGGAAGGGAGAGTTAGGATCCTCTGATGTGAACTAGCTAAAGGCATGAGGGATGCAGCTGGTGTTGGTAGAGAAGCTTGGACTGAGGACTGGCCTGGTACAGCAACCCAGCATCCCACAGGACCACAAAACTCTTTGACAATAAACCTCCTACTCTGCAATGATGCACAACATCAGGTCAAAGAGGACTGAAGCCCAGCCCAGTCAGACAACTCCCTGACCTAATTTGTGAAAACAAGAGGCAAACTACTGGGCCAAAGGCATGACAGAGCAGGCAGGTCAGAGCTAATCTTAGACTCCAGCTCCTAGAACCAGTGCCATGCATCCTGTTCTAAAGAGACTAACTGAAAGAAAGTATTTTTAAAGTAGACTTACAAATTGGGAGCATGTCTTGAACAAAGGTAGGGAAGTTATTCCATAGCTCTAGGGCCATGTACTTGAATGCCTTTCTCCTGCCATGACTTCATCAATGTGAATGAAGTAGACAAGCTGGGATATAAGACTTTGTGGTTTGTAAATACATTTACTAGAGCAGTTACAGTAATACAAAAATGCATGAACCAATTTCTCAGCATCTTTAAAAGAGACCATATTTCTAAGTTAAGCAATAGAAGAAAGCAATTCTATTATGTGTGTTAATGTAGCTAATGTGCAAATCAAATTAGTGTGAAATATGTTTGGAACAGCGATGACCCTGAATGTGGCCATAGCAGATACCACTAATGTTGTGTCTAAATGTGTTTTGATAAGTAGTTCACAGTTTATTATTTATAGTGCCATCTGTCCAAATTGCTAACAAATTAAAGTGAGAATAAAATATTATGCAGAATATAAGAAAAAAAATGTTTTCTTGCATGTCCTTCATCGTCATTTGGCCAGGCTTGCAGGAATGGATTTCATGGATCACACATACATTGTAAAGTATGATGAGGTTTTAGTAGTCATATGAGTGCAATGGATACTTTATGGGTACAATGAATCTCAGAGCACCTCCTTAAGTGGTTTTAAATCTGAGGTAAATCAGATTCAGTCCATTTACACATGCATTTTTATGGCTTAGTCCTTCCTGCTACAATCATGATACTCAAGACACATGAAAGGACCTAGTACACAAAATGGGCACAAGGCAGAAAACCAGCTTGAACAGGCTGTCAATACATTATAGGGAGGGCAGATTTGTGCACAATATACATAAACGCTTTTACACTGATCAGCCAAAACATTAAAACTACCTTGTCCATAACTACATTTGGGTTGTGTGTTATTTGTAAATCATGTACAGTATGTGTTATGTGTCAAATTAACATCCTGCACAATTTCCCTGCACAATTGCTGTATACCCAGAGCATCACACTTGTTTTCTACCCACAATGCATCACTCCAGGTGCCATAACTTCCCCGGTTAAACAGTGCGCACATACTCAGCCAGCCACATGATGGAAAATAAAACAGTACTCCTTGGACCAGACAACCTTCTTCTATTGTTCCAAGGTCTTCTATTGTTCCAAGGTCCACAGACTGAGCTTATGCCAGAATAAATTCAGTAGTTGCTGGCACACTTCTATCGGACATTGAGTATTTTTCTCTCTAGAGGCAATGGACAAGGGTATACCTTCTTTGTGGTCTTAAATTGTTGTTTATGTGATTCGTATTGGTTAAAGAATAGATTTAGCATGATTGATTTAAGAGAAGCAACTTACACACATGTGGTGATTTGACTTCCTAGAGTGAACCTGGGTAAATTCACTGGGCCACATTATAGGGTGATTTTAACACAATCTGGTGGTCAGTACCATTTCTGGATTTAAAGGGGTGATGTTTATATGGATGTATTTTTATTTCTATGATTATTTTGGTCTATGTGATTTTTAGTGGGTAATGTTTATTATCTCAAATGTAAAAGGGATCTTTTTAATCCATACGAATTATTAATAATTATGATTCTTTATTACGGTTACAATTTATTTGTGGGATGTTTTATTTTGAAATAGACCAGAAGTATATATACCCTGAGAGGAATCCATTTGAGGAGTTCTCTATTTGATTGCTGTGGAGCAGAAACAATGTCTCAGTAATTGGTGATAGTGGAACCACCTGAAGCAGCATTATATAGTAAAATTTTTATTTTTTTCCCTATTTAGTTGTATATTTCCCTAATTTTTCTTTTCTTTTCACACTGTAAATAACAGCACCCTTTATTGGGTCAGAAGGACATTACATATTTTGCTTCTGATTTATCCACCTCAGCAACCTGCCATCCAGTTCTGACACTCTAGTCCATATTGTAGGCACTTTTGATGGTGTACATTGGTTAGATGGTCAGCACTCCAACCAATCAGCACTCCAACCAGCAGTGCGCTGTGTTTTCATCTGTCCGTTCAGAACAGATGGGATTTGGATTTGTTGCTCTTATATATCCATGAGCTTTTGGCACCAATATTCTTACAAGCCTTGTTGGCTAGTAGATCTCATGACCCATTTGTCTGGTACAGCAGCAGTTATCGCTACCCAAGCCTGTGATAAATTGGCAACCAGAGCATGCACTTGTGTGCGGTCTGTGTTCTCTGGGGATAGGTTCCAGAACCCCCAAGATGGTGACCAGGAGAAAGCGTTAAAACATGAAAGTTATTCATAAGCAAAAAACATTTTATAGTAATCAGCATAAACAAACACATGGGTTGCTGCGTAAACTGCATACTACCACACTACATAGCATATCAAAATAGTAATGACACTGCTGTTCTCTAAATCTTAAACGTTTATTGAAAACCACATCCCAGCACTACTGGTGAGAATGCAATTGTGTGTCAGAAAGCAAACAACTAAAGCTGACATGCAGTGTACAGTAGCCCAGGTTAGCCCTTCTAAGAAAAAAGCAGAGCTTTTATTCCTGCTGTCATACTACATTCACTACTTTACTAAGGTAATCCTTCATCCAATGCCTTCAACACAACCTCCCATGTTCTGTTTCTGAGAGATTTTCAGCGCCAAGCCACACACAGTTCAGCTGCTATCTTCTCATGAATCACATCTCCACACACTAATATACCTTGTCATCTGGATCCCTTTATGAATCCTGTTTCCACTGCTTTATGCTGAGCATTGATATTGGGAATAAAAAGAAAAGAGATATTACATTACACCGACTCAGTCTATGATAGCAGACTAAAGTGTCTGGCTGAATCATAAATAATGTAGTTTGCGCTACAGTGTTGTTAATGGAGTGTTGGTATATCTGTGTATCACAGAAGGCCCTCAGGAAAAAAAAAAAGTGGTGGCTCTGTGATTAAGCCTCTGGACTACTAATCATAAAGCTTCCACTGATGGGGTCTTGTGCAAGGCCCTTAACCCTGTACTGCTCAGCTCAGTTGTAAGTTGAAAATGGGATGTTTACCAAACAAAATACAACAAAATACATTCATTAATGCATTTCTGTTTGGTTTACTACACAATAAATGGGATTCTGAGAACATTTCAAACTACCATTGAGTCCTGAAGTTCATTTGCCCTCATTACATTTTCCATCTGCTTTTCTGGTGAGGGCCGAGGTTAACGTTGATCTTCTATTAAGTTTAATAATTAATTTAACAGCATATTTGGGTTGACACCTCACAGTTCCACAGATACCCAGTTCAACCCAGGTCCCAAACTCTGCCTGTGTGGACATTGTCACATAAGCGCAAGCAAGAAGTTGAAGCAAGAAGTTTTGATATTACTTTTCCATAATTCTTTTAGGTAGACTAAGTTATGAAACCGTCACACAGTGGGTAACTGAAATTATTTGAATATTTTCCTTTGAGTAGAGATTGCTTTCAGTTTACACAGATTTTGAATTCTCTACTGAACACGAGTCTTAAAATACATTAATGTAGTACAATTACAGTGAACCATTGCACTAGATTTTTGAATATCATCCATTTTGGTTGGTCCAATCTATAGTTTGTTGGTGTGGAAATACAGCCTGATTTCTCAGTGCAGCTGTTTGACCTTTATTTCTGAATTCATACTCTTCCTTCAGTCTGACACGGACAGCTAGTCATGTTCCCAGTGGGCATAAATGTCACTCAGTGTTCACAAAAGTTTCCATATCTGATGCACAACACTGTACCAAAGGTGGCAGAGGACGTCTGACATTTCAGCCTCTCACTTTTCAGCAGTCATTCAGGAGACAGAAAGAATTACAGAAAGAGAGAGGAAAATGTAAGAAGAGGGAGAGACGGAGGGACAGTGTGGACAGACAGAGAGGTTGGTACAAGTAGCTTCTTGCTGACCTCTTCCATGAAAGCATGAGGATTGTAACTGATCCTACACCAACACTACTGATGCCAGATAAGGCTGTACAATTCCTCATATTTTGTGATCGACAATGCAGAAATATCTTTAAAATACATCACAATGGGGCACCAAAGCTCAGTATCATGCAGTTCATAAACTACTGCCCTCTAGTGGTTGATACACTAATCAGCATGCAGGCTTGCAGGTTCAGTGGAGCCATCTATTATCATATTTTTTCCAGGAAGCATTAGAAGCGTTAGGTTTCCAGTCCCACTAATAATCATGTGAAACTGAAGATTAATGCCTGTGGTTTTCAAATTAAAATACGCTCAGCATTGCATTGAGTTGCGTTTATGTTTGTGTTTTTTGTTTTATTTTTTTTCCAAATTAGTCTTACATCTATTTTCCCACAGCTTACCTTTTTTATATATTTATGTGTTGTAACGCTCTGTTGTAAATTTAGTTATTATTATTATTAGTAGTAGTAGTAGTAGTAGTAGTAGTCTCTTATATTAATCCAAATCCATTAAGTCATGGTGTCTTTTTCGCTGAATGATGTTCCAGTGCTAGATCAGTGGAAACGTCTGCATCATCATGTTGCATCAGCTCTGTGTGTGGCTGCTGATTGGTCTCTGTGCTGAGAGCAGGTGGCCTTCTCAACTGGGACTGCGACTTGGTGGATTTAGGCATGATCAGGAAGCAGAAGGGGACAGATCTCATATGCATAGTTCAAATGTCAAACTTTGATCTCCTGATAGAGCTTTCCTTAGCTTACAAGAAACATGTAATGTCACTAAATACCACTGTAATGCTTATAATTAACAGGTAAATGGCTATATAAAGGATGCACAGTTATCTCAAAGTCAATAAACAGTGACAGTTTAAGGGCTTTGTGAGTAAACAGATCTGCAAATGAGAGCTGGGCTGACCCAAATAGCAGAAAGGTCCAAGCAAAAAAATTGTTTATGCATTATGCATTAAAGGCATTTTTGGAATGTAACTGAACTTTAAGTTCTGTTCCATATAATGATTGTTCTATATAGTGACTAATTTGCATTTTTAGACCCATGCTGTTGTTTAGAAATGCAAATTACAAGATAATTGGATCTTGAAAACATAGCTCAATAATTAAAATAAGTTAATATAATTTGAGGTGGCTAGCACTGTTGCCTCGCAGCGAGAAGGTCCTGGGTTCAATGCCGGGTGGAGTGGTCTGGGTCATTTCTGTGTGGAGTCCATGTGGGTTTACTCTGGGTGCTCTGTCCTCCCACAGTCCAAAGATATGTGTGTTAGGTTAATTGGTGTCTCTAGAGTGCCGAGTGTGTGCCCTATGATGGATTGGCTCCCTATCTAGGGTTGTTCCTGCCTTGCGCCCTGTGCCGCTGGCTAGGCACAGACTCTCCCACAACCCTGTTCAGGATCAAGTGGATAACAAAGTGAATGAATGTACATTTTCTGATAAATCATTAATGTGTGATTAATAATTAATATAGACACAATGGTAAACATTGTATTTCTGCATTTTAATGAAATTCCAGGGGAAGCTGAGCTTCCTATGTAGTCTCTGTTCTAGGTTCCTCTGTCCTATTCCTCATGTGTCCTTGTGGGTTTCTTTTTGATACCCACCTCCTAAAAAATGTCAGGAGATGGAATGATTACTCATACAATGGTGCTTGAAACTTTGTGAACCCTTTAAAATTTTCTATATTTCTGCATAAATATGACCTAAAACATCATCAGGTTTTCACACAAGTCCTAAAAGTAGATAAAGAGAACCCAGTTAAACAAAAATATTATACATGGTCATTTATTTATTGAGGAACATGACCCAATATTACATATTAGTGAGTGGAAAAAGTACAGTGTGGCAAAAAAGTATTTAGTCAGCCACTGATTGTGCAAGTTCTCCTACTTAGAACTATGAGAGAGGTCTGTAATTTTCATCATAGGTACATTTCAACTATGAGAGACAAAGTGAGATAAAAAATCCAGGAAATCACACTTTAGGATTTTTATAGAATTTAATTTTAAATCATGGTGGAAAATAAGTATTTGGTCAATAACAAACAAACTCTCACAGACCTGTAACTTCTTCTTTAAGAAGCTCTTCTGTCCTCCACTCATTACCTGTATTAATGGCACCTGTTTGACCTCGTTATCTGTATAAAAGACACCTGTCCACAGCCTCAAACAGTCAGACTCCAATCTCAACCATGGCCAAGACCAAAGAGCTGTTGAAGGACACCAGGAAGAAAATTGTAGACCTGCACTAGGCTGGGAAGAGTGAATCTACAATAGGCAAGCAGGTTGGTGTGAATAAATCAACTGTGGGAGAAATTGTAAGAAAATGGAAGACATACAAGACCATTGATAATCTCCCTCAATCTGGGGCCCCACGCAAGATCTCATCCCGTGGGGTCAAAATGATCATGAGAACGGTGAGCAAAAATCCCAGAACTTTTGCCACTCACTAATATGTAATATTAGATAATTTTCCTCAATAAATAAATGACCAAGTATCATATTGTTGTCTCATTTGTTTAACTGGGTTCTCTTTATCTACTTTTAGGACTTGTGTGAAAATCCGATGATGATTATGCAGAAATATAGAAAATTCTAAAGGGTTCACAAACTTTCAAGCACCACTGTACTTGCTCCAGTGGTGAATGACTGATATTCCCTGTGATGGACTGGCTACCATTGTTTCCAGGATAGGCTGTGGACGAAGGCATTAGGGATTAGCCTGGGACTGTGGTAGCCTGGCGGGTAAGGTACTGGACTATGGACCAGAAGGTCCAGGGTTCAAATCCCACCTTTGCTAAGCTGCCACTGTTGGGTCCTTGAGCAAGACCCTTAACCCACAATTGCTTGGATTGTAAGATTGTATCAATTGTAAGTCGCTCTGGATAAGGGCGTCTGCTAAATGCTGTAAATGTAAATGTAAATGTAAACAGTTAAACATACACTGCTCAAAAAAATAAAGGAAACACTCAAATAACACAACCACGGCATCTCCAGACTCTATCACGTCTGTCCCATGTGCTCAGTGTGAACCTGCTTTCATCTGTGAAGAGCACAGGGAGCCAGTGGCGAATTTGCCAATCTTGGTGTTCTCTAGCAAATGCCAAGCATCCTGCACAGTGTTGGGCTGTGAGCACAACCCCCATCTGTGGACGTCGGGTCCTCATACCATCCTCATGGAGTTGATTTCTAACCATTTGTGCAGACACATGCACATTTGTTGCCTGCTGAAGGTCATTTTGCAGGGCTGTTGCAGTGCTCCTCCTGTTCCTCCTTGCACAAACGCGGAGGTAGCGGTCCTGCTGCTGGGTTGTTGCCCTCCTACGGCCTCCTCCACGTCTCCTGATGTACTGGCCTGTCTCCTGGTAGCGGCTCCAGCCTCTGGACACTACGCTGACAGACACAGCAAACCTTCTTGTCACAGCTCGCATTGATGTGCCATCATGGATGAGCTGCACTACCTGAGCCACTTGTGTGGGTTGTAGAGTCCGTCTCATGCTACCACAAGTGTGAAAGCACCACCAACATTCAACAGTGACCAAAACATCAGCCAGAAAGCATAGGTAGTGAGAAGTGGTCTGTGGTCCCCACCTGCAGAATCACTCCTTTATTTGAGTGTGGGTCTTGCTAATTGCCAATAATTTCCCACCTGTTGTCTATTACGTTTGCAACAACAGCATGTGAGATTGATTTGTCAATCAGTGTTTTGCTTCCTAAGTGGACAGTTTGATTTCACAGAAGTTTGATTTACTTGGAGTTATATTGTGTTTTGTTTAAGTGTTTCCCCTTTTTTGAGCAGTGTACAAAACAGAAAACAATATGATTACTACTCAGGAGTAAATTGACAGGGAGAACATTTCTAGCTGTGTATAACAGCAAGACAGTGATAGCAGCTCTGGATTTATTGGTACCCTTAGTAAAATTGGTAATAACAAGTTAAGAAAAATCATTCATTCGTGGTTAATTAGCTAAATAAAATTCAAAATCCAAGTAAAAAATCCTAAATATATATACACTAAGCAATTGTTGTTTAATAGCTTCACAGTCCAAGTAAAATTATAATTTATTCATTCACTTTCTTATCCGCTTAATCCTGGACATGGTAATGGGAGAGCCGGTGCCGAGCTGGTGGCATAGGGCGCAAGGCAGGAACAACCCTAGACAGGGTGCCAGTCCATCATAGGGCACACATACTCACACACTCATACACATACTCGGGGCACTTTAGCGACACCAATTAACCTAACGCACATGTCTTTGGAGTAAACCTATGTGGACACAGAGAGGACATGCAAACTCCACATAGAAAGGACCCAGACTGCTCCAGCTGGAGATGGAACCCAGGACCTTCTAGCTCTGAGGCGACAGTGCTACCAACGGAGCCAGGTAGTATTAAATATTTTGCAAATCAAATGATGAAATATCTCAATGCAGTATTATGCTATCCATGGTCTCCTTCTAGCGAACAGAGCAGCCTGCACATAAAATCTCCTCTGAAACCCCTGACACAGACATGTACTGAATCCGTGCATCTCTGGTTGTCTACTGCACAGTGTTGTACTCGCAGATTGAATAGAACAAAACATTAATACTCACTGGACAAACAACTTTTAATGTGTTATTTTGAGCAAGTCCCAGATGCACAAGCTTCACTGTCAGTGAATGTGGTGTGGGTGTTTTGCACGGAATAGAACATCTTGCCATTTATTGGATAGTGCACTTTTCGGTTACCCTGCATTGGTGCACAGCTTCACTTTATGATGAATTTCGACCTCTCAAAGTGGAGGAACCTTGAAACCAGCCTTCTTCCAGTAAATCTAAATGCATTTCTTTGTATATAAACTATAGGTAACTGCCTCTATCCAAACCTTAGCAGTGCCTTAAAGTATACCTAACATATGAGTCTGCAACAATAGGTTGTATTAGCACTACATTTGAACTCTATAAGCAAACAATCTGAGACTGAACCCCTGGGGGAAAATATGACCCTTGGCTGGAGTTTGCTAGACACTTACATTAATGGGACATATTTGTTTTTAGTCTCCTATATAAAGGGTGTGTTGAAGGTATGACCACCCCAATCTCAATCTCTCTTATGCCCATGTGTTTCCATTTCAGTTCCATTCTCTAGCTTCCATTCTCAAAGCTTTTGCAGCTAATAGGACTGGAGGACAATGCTCAATCTTTGGAAGTGTTCATGTGTTGCTATATCTCACCAAAGCTGCTTTGTGAATTTTCACATCTTCTTAAAAACAGAGGAACCTACATAGGTTTCCTCACCTCACTCTGATTAAAAAAACATAAGTAGCCAATAATTAACAAAAACATACCGGTATATAAGATCTGTTTTCACCAGCCCATTGCCTCAGGCACAACTCCTTCCCAAGACATGAGCACTGTCTAATAAACAAAATAAATAAATAAATAAAAAACAAACTAAACAATCAAATTGGGACTAATAATGTGAGTTAATATGTTTAATACCTCTACTGCTACACATTAGATCCATCCTGTGATTTTAAAAGACATGTAATATAGGAATAATTTGTTCAGTAGGATTAATACATGCACCATCTTCCAAAAACATTTTCCACCTCAGGATACCAGGAACTTTTCCATTTGTCATGATTTCACTTAATGAACTAGTATTAGGGCTTTTTTAATCTTTCTGCAGATATTGCAATGCTTGCTGGTGTAGTGAATATACTGGTAGGCAGAATGGGATGCTAGTTTAGAGGAGAACCGATGGTCACATCGTGCTGATGACCAGAATACAAAACCTAAACATCAAAAGCCCCTACAATGAGCACATGAGTGTCAGACCAGGACACTGGAACAATGGAAGAAGATTGTGTGGTCCAGTGAATCCTGTTTTCTTATCCATTATGTGGATGGTCAGGTACATGTGCACTGTTTACCAGGGAAACTGAGGAGACCAGGAGGCTTTGTGGAAAGAAGACAAGACGTGATGGGAGTGTGCTACTCTGGTTTATTCTGCTAGAAAACCCTAACACATGACGATGTTGATGAGTTCTTTTCACAAGACAGCCACACGCTTTCTATGTCATGCATAATGTGTTATCTTTGCAAATTGCAAATATTATAAACAAATCATAAAATGTATTGGAACCTACTGATACAGATTAATTGAAGTTGGAGAAGTCAATCACATTACAGATTTTTTATTTATGCGGCAGCTGGCAATGAGATTCTGCAACTTTAAGAGGATGACCAATCATCATAAGAGAAGCTGTGTGTCCAGGCAGGGCAAATGTAATTTGCATTGTCCAACAAACAGTGAGATCTTTTCTTCTGTGCAAAGTGCACCTCAATCCATTGACTGCCAGCAAAGCTTGTATGCTCAAAATGAAGCTGTTTATCCACTGACCAGTAATCTGGGACTGTGGTAGCCTAGCGGTTAAGATACTGGATTATGGACCAAAAGATCCAGGGTTCAAATCCCACCTCTGCCAAGCTGCCACTGTTGGGTCCTTGAGCAAGGCCCTTAACCCACAATTGCTTGGATTGTAAAATTGTATCAATTGTAAGTCACTCTGGATAAGGGCATCTGCTAAATGCTGTAAAGGTAATTCCTCATCCTACTAAAACAGCATACATTAGCATCAATTTAAGTTTACATTTAGCAGACGCCCTTATCCAGAGTGACTTGGAACTGATAGAATATTACTATCCAAGCATGGGTTAGGTGTCTTCCTCAAGGACTCACCAGTGGCAGGTTGGTAGTGGTGGGATTTGAACTCTGCACTTTAGGGGTACAATCCAGCACCTTAACTACTAAGGAGCCATGGTCTCCAAAGAAGAGTTTACTGTAAATTGCAGGCTGTAGTTTTCAAGAGTAGGAAGGAACTGTAGTTTAGAATAGGCAGTGCAATATTGCTGTGACATAATTAATAACTTCTTCTACAGAAACATTCATTTCCAGCCAGATTAATGAATACAATAAATACTTTAGACGTTTTAAAATGGACATTTTTATCATGAAATTTTGAGATGAAACCAGGCTTCCCACATGGTCTTATAGCAACCAGTTTCCTCCCATATTCCAGAGACATGCGTTAAATTGATGTCTCTAAATGTGTCCAAGTGATTGTGTGTGTGCGTGTGTGTTGTCTTGCTATACTTGTGAGGACCAAATGTCTTTACAATGACAGGAAAACCTGAAATTTTCACTTGTGAAGATGGTTTTTCTGGTCCTCACTACCTATTTTATTTGCTCTTTTAGAAAAACATTTATTTAAAAAACTAAAAGACACAAAGGCTTGTTTTAGGTTACTGAGGTTAAGGTTATGGTTAGGGGTGTGTGTAGGTATAGTATTAATTAGTTGCAGTAAAGATTCATTGTCATTCATGTCAGTGGAAAGTCCTCATAAGAATAGCAAGACAAATGTATGTGTGTTTATATTACATTGTGGGGACCAAATGTCCCACAAGGATAGAAAGACCTGACATTTTTGACATTATGGTATCTTTTGCTGGCACACGAGGTTAACTGCTGTTTTTGTTGTTATTTTTTTTTACAGAAATGGAAACAAACAATTGTTGGTTCATGTTTTGCTGTCTGCGCTTCCAGTTAGACCCTGGCTCATCTGCGACCGTTTTTGCATTGAGCTGGTGTGGAAAAAAGAGTGAGTGAGTGAGTGAGTGAGTGAGTGAGTGAGTGAGTGACTGAGTGAGTGAGTGAGTGACTGACTGAGTGAGTGACTGAGTGAGTGACTGACTGACTGACCGACCGACCTGCATGTAGCAGCAGGTCCCCTGGCGTATGCTAAGCACAACTGTAGGTGTAATGGTGTTGAAGGAAGACTAGGTGGTGCTAAACGATGTTTGGAGGCAGACGCTCAAACCGGAGAAGGAAGAGTTTCTGTGTTGAGTGTTCGTCGTGTCTGATCTGCATATAACTCAACATCATGTCTCTTGAAATAGAATCAGCAGAGTAAGTATGCTTTCATAATAATAAGACTTTCTGAGTGCAGTGTGCATTACATGTTATTTTCCATAAAAGTGAGAAAAGTTGCAGTAGTTCAGCTACGCTATGTAAACTTAGCATGGCAGTAGTTAGCATGTAGCATAGCTATTGAATGGTGCTTGTGTTGAGAAGAGAATATTGTCACAGAGTAAAAGCTCTTTGAGTTATTTGCGCTCTTATGAATGTACACTTATTTTTTAAAACAAATTCTGCTATTTAAAGTCATTTTTTGCTGTTAGGTAGCTGGCCAACTGTGATCAAGTGATTTAGCCTGTTAGCTACAGTGGCTAATATGGTTGTCTAGACGGCGTGTATCAAACGTTACAAATGCAAGGTTTGCATTTAATTTTAATGTGAATTGAAATAGGGTGTAAATGCAATGAAATGACACCGTTTGTGCATTTTGCATTTGCGTTATTTTAAATATGCATTTGTTTATCTAAAGCTTATGTCACATTGACGGATTTAAGCACCATTACTGCATTTCTCTTCACAAGAACCAGTGAGTTATAAGAAAAAATAAGCTTTAGACTATATTCCTCCTCCACCAAACATTGCAGTTGGCACAGTGGTGAATGGTGTTCTCTTGGTACCTTCTGAACCCCAGATTTCACTAGAATACATCATTTTAGCTGTGTGTTGTGTTTCTAGTATGTAACTGAATGTCGTACTTTTAAATGTAAGCGTGTATTCTGTCTAAAAAGCCACATTACCAGATATGCAGCCTGACTCTTGTTATCAGGTCTGTATGGTAGAATGTCTGTAGGGGTTCTGTCCTTTATGCACATTATTATAGTAATTAGGGGATATAGAAACATTTGTGTTTTCTTTCAGACATTTAAATGTTCAAAAGAACTATATGTACCTCTGCCATGAAAATGGTGTCTCTAATATTGTCTAGACAAGCTTTTTAAAACGTAACAGAAAAGAGTGCACAGAAGTGGGAACAGGACTGATTGAAAACCTGGGGACATGACTTAAATGTGTAAAGTAAAGTAAATTATTGTGGATTTCTTATTAAAAAAATGTGAAGTACAAAAAAAGATCCTTAAAAGCTACACATCATGCCAAGATCCAAAGAAATTCAAGAACAATTGAGAAAGAAAGTAATTGAGATCTATAAGTCTGGAAAGAGTTATAAAGCCATTTCTAAAGCTTTTGGACTCCAGCGAACAACAGTGAGAGCCGTTATCCACAAATGGCAAAGACATGGAACAGTGGTGAACCTTCCCAGGAGTGGCCAGCCGACTAAAATTGCTACAAGAGGTCACAAAAGCCCCACAACAACATCCAAAGAACTGCAGGCCTCATTTGCCTCAGTTAAGGTCAGTGTTCATGCCTCCACCAGAAGAAAGAGACTGGGCAAAAATGGCCTGCATGGCAGAGTTCCAAGACGAAAACCACTGCTGAGCAAAAAGAACATCAAAGCTCTTCTCAGTTTTTCCAGAACACATCTTGATGATCCCCAAGACTTTTGGAAAAACATTCTGTGGACTGACGAGACAAAAGTTGAACACTTTGGAAGGTGTGTGTCCCATTACATCTGGTGTAAAAGTAACACAGCATTTCAGAAACAGAACATTATAGCAACAGTAACATATGGTGGTGGTAGTGTGATGGTCTGGGGCTGTTTGCTGCTTCAGGACCTGGAAGACTTGCTGTGATAAATGGAACTATGAATTCTGCTGTCTACCAAAAAATCCTGAAGGAGAATGTCTGGTCACCTGTTCGTGACCTCAAGCTGAAACGAACTTGGGTTCTGCAGCAGGACAATGATCCAAAACACACCAGCAAGTCCACCTCTGAATGGCTGAAGAAAAACAAAATGAAGACTTTGGAGTGACCTAGTCAAAGTCCTGACCTGAATCCTATTGAGATGCTGTGGCATGACCTTAAAAAACCCTCCAGTGTGGCTGAATTACAACAATTCTGCAAAGAGGAGTGGCTAAAATTCCTCCACAATGCTGTAAAAGACTCATTGCAAGTTATTGCTGCTAAGGGTGGCCCAACCAGCCTTTTTCACACAGGCCCATGTAGGTTTGGATTTTTTTCTCCCTTAATGATAAACACCTTCATTTAAAAACTGCATTTTGTGTTTACTTGTGTTGTCTTTGACTAATATTTAAATTGGTTTGATGTTCCGAGACACTCAAGTGTGACAAACAAAAAATCGGTAATCAGGAAGGGGCAAATACTTTTTCACACCACTGTATAATAACTAAGTTGTTTGATAGGTGTTGTTTAATATGGGATTGTGGATTGCTCTACTGTTGTCAGGAGTATATATAAATAAAATAAATTCACCAAATGCTGGCTTGTGCCTGGCTCTGCGCTCTCACTAGCTGTAGCCTCTAAGACTTTATTTGCGTTGTCAAACTTTGCATATTCAGCTGGGTGCTGCTGCTTTAAATGTCTTATTAAATTTGTTCCGTTTTTCGAGCTGTTTCTTCGCGGGTTTTTTTTTTGCTATGTATGTAATCCAAACAGCGCTTCCATGCTGACGACATAGTTGTGTTCAAATTGGATCACTGCCCACTTCAGTAGACTATCTAGCTAGTCTAAGTAGCACTCAGAACATGGCCGAAAACTATAACGCTTTGTTCTCAGGAGCAAACAAACCCTTGAGTGGCCGAAAGTGTACTGAATTACTAATTAAAGTAAAAAAAGCACTGTTAGTAAAATCACTGTGCTGTTTAGGTGTGGTTGACTGGCACAGAATTGGTTATATGGGACTGAACGCCCAATCATTGGCTGAAGACTGTCACACTAAAAACCGGCCGGAGCATTTTCGACATTTCTGAATTCAGTGGGTTAATCCTTTGCTTTATAATCCAGTTCTGCGTTCTGTTGTTTAATCTGACGGCACCTTTACCAGCGGTTAACAGACTGTTTCTAGGCTGTGGTGTATGTTATGCCACCTGGCTAGCTAGTGAGCTTTACCCAGCATGCTGCTCGGTGATGTTGTTCTACAGCAGCACTTCTAGCAGTGAAAAATGTTCTATTTTTTACAGCTTATTTGTTAGCGCTGTATTTCTGCTAGGCAGTGGTATGGAGGTATATGAATTAAATAGCGAATACAGAACAGTAGTACATATAACAAATATTAACTGCCAAGATTGCCTGTGAGGAATAACCCGATGCTGTCCCTTTGCAGCGTGATTCGTCTGATCATGCAGTACTTGAAGGAAAATAACTTGCACCGCACCCTTGCGACACTGCAGGAGGAGACGACCGTGTCCCTCAATACCGTGGACAGTATTGAGAGTTTTGTGGCAGATATCAACAGTGGCCACTGGGACACCGTGCTACAGGCTATTCAGTCCCTCAAGCTTCCAGACAAGACTCTGGTTGACCTCTATGAACAGGTGAAGTTATCGGAGTTGATCTGTAATGGCCATTCCCCATGAGTTCATGTCATCCTAATTAATTCTGTCTTTGCTGTAGGTGGTACTGGAGCTGATCGAGCTGAGAGAGCTGGGTGCTGCCAGGTCTTTGCTGAGACAGACCGACCCCATGATTATGCTAAAACAGACTCAGCCCGAACGCTACATTCATCTGGAGAACTTGCTCGCTCGCTCATACTTCGACCCCAGAGAGGTGGGTAATGAGCCTTACTGAGGACTGTAGGCTGTAATCCAGCTTGATTTGAACATTAGCAACGCGGCCTTCTGTGAAACTGTTACTCTAATACACAGCTATGATTGTCTCTCTTGTGTGTGACTGCAGGCATACCCTGACGGCAGCAGTAAGGAGAAGCGGCGTGCGGCCATTGCTCAGGCGCTTGCGGGAGAGGTCAGCGTGGTGCCACCATCTCGTCTCATGGCCCTGCTTGGGCAGGTGAGAAATAAACCTTCTGGTATCTCTGCTTCTTATTGAGTAGATCTAAGACCTTTATAGGAATTATGATATTTTGCTGCCTTTTTTGCGCTATAACCAGCCTCAATATGAGAGAGTTTAGCTGGAGTTAGTTGATTGGCTACCAGTACTTTTTATTGCCTCGGGTGCATTTAACCCTTATGTTCTGTTTTGGTTCCCTGAGACTGCAGAGCCCCTTCAATAGAAAACATAATTGTTCTTTTTTTTTTAAATCAGATTGATACTTCACAAGTTTTATGGGAATTGTGAATAAGCAGTTTTGTTCTGATATTGTGCTCAAAAAGCCCCCACAGAGATGTATACAGAACTTCTTTTAGGGATTGCAGAGACCCTGGCTATAAAACCATGATTGAATGCAATGTTTTCCTGTGCACTTAGTTCCTGACAGTTGTCGATTTTAACTGTCTTACAGACACTTACCTTTACAAAACCTCCCAAATCTGTATCTCCCTCTCATCCTCTCTCTTACTCTTTGACTATGTGTCCTGAACTGTCTTTCACACAAAGGCAAGGATAACGTAACAGTATTGGCCTTTAATGAGTTTTAGTAAAGAAAAGAAAAACTTGGTTGACATAGCCCAAGTGACAAAAATATTAGGTAATTCCCCCCGTTAGCTCTAATAGTAAAGCTCTTTTTGGTAATTTACTGCTTCATAATATATGCTAAAATATGAAATCACAGCTTATTGTTGAACATGTTGATAATACACTTGTATTCAACATATTGAGGTATGAAATCCAGTATGGAACGCTTTAAAAATATTCGGAAGCAAAAACATTACATTTTGAACTCAGTTATTTTTAAACCATGCAACATTGGGGTTTCAGGGATCCCAAACGCCAAGGCAGTAGAATGAATGACATCTTAACACAAGGGTTGTTTATCTAGTGTAACAATGAAACCATGTGATCGTTTCTGATTGTCTCAAAGTGATGGAGTTTCTTTGTTTGAAACGTTTAGCAATATAAGCAGTAAAGTATAATATGGAAAACACTTGTTTTATGCTGATAAAAAAAGAATAAAAAGACAGATTATATACAGTACCGTGCAAAAGTCTTAGGCCGCTGTTGTTTTAGCAATGGTATGATGACTATATAATTCTCAGTCTCTATATTATTAAAATACAAAGAGAAAATGTGTACACAAATTTAAAAGAAACACAATTATCAGAACAACATGGAGGTCGGTATTTAGTGTGACCTACCCTGAAAGTGGCTTCTTGGCTGCTCCCTTGCAAAAAGACCATTCCTGATGAAACGTCTTCGGACTGGGTCAACTTGGCATCTGGATGAAGCTTCCAGATGCTGATATTGCTCAAGTGTTTAGTGCATAGCCTAAAGACACTAGGGTGTTTTCCGTCATTTTTTTTTTATACTCGTACAAATTTCCCATATATGCTGGTTGTTTTACATTTACAGCATTTAGCAGACGCCCTTATCCAGAGCGACTTACAATGGATACAGTCTTACAGTCCAAACAATTGTGGGTTAAGGGCCTTGCTCAAGGACCCAACAGTGGCAGCTTGGCTGATGCGGGATTTGAACCTGGGACCTTCAGGTCATAGTCCAGTACCTTAACCACTAGGCTATCACAGTCCACATATTCTAATAAAGACACAGAAATAATTATATCTAGTCATTATACCATTGCTAACTAATGGTGGTCTAATAATTTGGACAGTACTGTAGTTTAATGAGTAACTGCTGTTATAAAGGTTGACTTGTTATCATTTTAGCAGCATAATATTTGTATTATAGAATAATGGGTTTGTGAACTCGGGTGTTCTGACAGTATGTCTCGTGTTTAGTCTCTGAAGTGGCAGCAGCATCAAGGTCTCTTGCCTCCTGGCATGACCATTGATTTGTTCAGAGGCAAAGCTGCTGTTAAGGATGTAGAAGAAGAGCGATTCCCTACACAGCTCAGCAGACACATTAAGGTAATGTTCCGTTCACTGGGAGACCCAGAGAGTAAATAATTTATGCTAATGTTCTTTTAACAGATGGGCTTACTCTGGGAGGCTTTTGGGAACGTTGTTACAGTAACTAATTTTAGCAGAATTTTTTGCTCTTACTTAACCTGGTCACATGTCACAGGCATGCAGTGTTCTCTGAACAGGTTGCCAGTCCATCACAGGGCTGGTTAGTGTCACTGGACAGTGTCCAAACTGAAAAGGAACCCTGTCAGGCATCACGTTTGACACCTTTATATGTCATTATGTCCTTACTTTTAGTGCACTGCACTTGAGATTTGATTATTCACATCAATTGCAAGAATACTGTTACATAAATGGCATGGTTTGGTACCTAAGACGAGCAAATAACCCAGTTACAGAGTTTGTTACATCAGCCACATATTTTTAATCACTGAATGCCATCTGCAGTGCTCCGAACACAAATGACTGCTAGCTATGAGTCTAGCAATTCTGGCAGACCAATCGCTTGTCCTGTTCGATGTGTTTACCAGAGTGACAGTTTGATCAGACGTAGTTATGCAAACTGTCGTTGAGCCCCAGAATTATGGGATGTTCTACACCAGTGGTCCAATTATGGATGATTCATTCAGTTCTTCTCTATTTGTGTGTGTAGTTTGGTCAGAAGTCCCATGTGGAGTGCTCCCGCTTCTCTCCTGATGGGCAGTATTTGGTTACGGGCTCTGTCGATGGTTTCATTGAGGTCTGGAACTTCACTACTGGCAAGATCAGAAAGGTATAAACACTGTTCTCATGGATGTGTTCATGCTGTATGTGTGTGGTTGTGTAATCAAGATTTAGCAGTTTCTATGCAGTCTGTGTGAACATGTTTAATTCGTGCCTGTGTCGTGCAGGATTTGAAGTATCAGGCGCAGGATAACTTCATGATGATGGACGATGCAGTGCTCTGCATGTGTTTCAGCAGAGACACAGAAATGTTGGCCACCGGAGCTCAGGACGGCAAGATAAAGGTGTGGCTTGGATTATATATGTATCAGTTTACCATGTATTCCTTTGCATTAACACACATTTCATATATCCCTTATACAGTCAGCCATCTGGCCACATGTTTGGTATCTGAATTTTTTTTTTTTTTTTTTTTTTTTTTGTACTAGTAACAGGAGATTTTGTAACAGCAAGGATAATATGTACTTGTGCTGTATAAGTACATTTTTATTGCATAGGGGTGTATTGGTGCACTCTGCCTGCAATTCAATTCACTATAGTGAGTTCAGGATTCGATTTCCGTCCCCTGCAATTACAATTAATGACTAGAAACAGAGGTTTAAAATTGCAAAGAAAATATTCTGTTGTAGCCTCGCCGTCTCTTAAATAACCGAGTAAAAACATTCCTTATTTTTTAAGAATAAGAGTTCAAAATAATGTATACTTGTATAAGCTACAGCAACAAAATGTGCAATTGTAACAATTGTGCCAAATTTACTATTTAATAACCAAGTGCTGTCTTAAAATTAAAATCAAAGTCAACAATCAAGCCCACTAAGCCTTTAAACATCCTCAATCTCAAATTCACGTTTGGGATACGTGTTACGTTTACGTATGGGAGCGTGGCATATGATTGAGCCTTCTGGTGTTCAAAAAAATGCGACAGCGCACACGTGACATTGTACTCCACAAAACTGATTGTGACATTTGCTAGACCCCTAATATTACACGCACAAATGGTTACCCTGCTATCTGAACTGCTGCTATCCAAATTAACACTATAATGAATGGGGTATATGAAGCCACTTATCCTCTGTCTGAACCACTGGCTCCCACTACAGCAAAAAACACACAGAAAAGTGTCAGAATGGTGAAACACTGTGTACAGAGACAACAGCTGGTGGGAGAGCCAATCAATGAAGTTAGGTGAGGTTTTAAAGATCCTAGAGCAAGGCAGGAAATCATTTGAGGTATTTTAGAAAATCATGGTAATAGTCTCCTGTAGTCCGAGGTACATTTGGGGTAATGGGCTTTGACTGTATGCTCTTATCCTCTGCAGACTACTTTCACTCATTAGTTACATTATTCTTGTACCTTTTATTGCATACCCAACAGCAAATACTGGTCACAAAGCGTGTATTAGTGAAAGTGTGTAACCATTTCTAACCGTGCGGAAACATCATGGATGCATTTGGCTATGTCTGTAGGTTTGGAAAATCCAGAGTGGGCAGTGTTTACGACGTTTCGAACGTGCTCACAGTAAGGGTGTGACTTGCGTGAGCTTCTGTAAGGACAGCAGTCAGATTCTGTCAGCCTCGTTTGATCAGACCATCAGGTAAGAGTCTGTTTGCACCATGTTTAAGAGATGCATTACATTTCAGGAAAAGAAAGAGACCAGTGAGAGAAATGTCTGACAAAACAATGGTTAATGTCAGGCTGGGGGCTAGAGAGCGGAGACGAACTCGGATAGTAGATACATCCCAATACCATTTTCCAGCTTTGCCAATAGTGATATCATTCCCAGTTTGTTTTACTCTTGAACAAACAATAACATATTTGACATTTACAGAATTCAGCAGACACCCTTATCCAGGGATACTTACAATTGATATTACAATCCAAGCAATTGTGGGTTAAGGGTCTTGCTCAAGGACCCAACAGTGGCACCTTGGCAGAGGTGGGATTTGAACCCTGGACCTTCTGGTCCATAGTCCAGTACCTTACTCACTAGGCTACCACAGTCCAGAAGCATGCGACAGTCACACATGGGTAGAGTTTACATTTACAGCATTTAGCAACTCACAACTGATACAGTCTTACAATCCAAGCAGTTGTGGGTTAAGGGCCTTGCTCAAGGACCTTGACAGAGGTGGGATTTGAACCCTGGACCTTCTGGTCCATAGTCCAAGTACTTTAACCACTAGGCTACCACAGTCCCTTATGCAAGCACTTTGTTCATGATGGTCAATTAGCCACATTAAAACATCTCGTTCAAACGGAGAACAAACAAATCCTATCCCAGTATATAGTTCATAACATGAGTTAGTTATGAAAGACTGTCACCCTGTATTCAAACCCAACAAAACAGGTGCTTTAGTACTTCAATCAATGGACCTCAAAACGCTGTGCTAGCTAGTTACATTTAGATAAACGTTTGAGTACCTAATTAGATTCAGCAAATCATTGAAAGCCTCATTCCATTCAAAATATGCACTGTGCCTTAGCAGAGAGAGAGAGAGAGAGAAAGTAAGCAAGGTCGTCGGAATGCAAATGGAGAGAACACACTTTTATTAAAGTGGGAGTGTTGAAAAATGTGTAGGTTTTTTCATCTCACTACTGACACTCCTGCCATCCTACACCTTTTGGTGGTTATGTCATCTGTTTCCTTTCACGTTTCTTTCAAGTGGGAATGTAATAAAAATCGTACTCAAATCTAATTGCTTCCCTTAATGCTTGTGTGATCTGCGGTGGCAGTATTTAACACAACAGCACTGGCTAACCATTGCATGTATGGTGTTTAAGTAGTATATTTAATGGAGAATGCAGAATGATAAAGTGGAGAGACTTTGCTTTGCGAGAAAACCTCAGTTCGGCAAGCACTCTGCACTGCTGGTATGCATGCTTCTTTCTCCCTCGCTCACGACTCGGGCAAACTTTAGTGCTAATTTATTTTGGTATGTTTTATAAACCGCACAGAACTCTAATCTGAAAATATGAACAGAACAGAATTAATGTAATTATTGTGCCAGAGCACAGAAGCCACTTTATCGACTCCTTCCAGTATGCAGCACTTTCTGGGCTGCTACAGCGTTGGCTGAGAATCAACAATCAGACGAGTGAAGGCGCATGAAAGAAAGTCTCTGAATTTTATGTTATCAAACTTTTCTTAATAATAAATTGGAAGGAATTATAAATTGTTTGTTTCTTTCTCTATACTGTGTGTCAGCACAGATGAGTACAGTTTGAGCAGCAGATGCTATGAAAAGACACTATTGCACCAAATTGTTCTAGGGACTAATTTTGTAGGAACTCCCACAAGAATACATTCGTTGCAGGGCTTTTATTCCCCCATTTTAAGCACGAAGGTCTGTTGTTTATATGGCGCCTGGTGTAGAAGTGTGTGAGCTCGACACAGGTGCTTGCATCTGGACCAATCACTCTATGCTTGGGTCACTCCGTCTGGACCAGTCGTCGCTTTGTTACCCAGGATTCCTGTGCTTAGAACTAGAAGTCCCTATACATGGCATTCTAAGGACTATAATCGTTCCCAGTTCTGTCATTTATAAAACGTAAACAAAATATCCCAAACCTGTTAGTTTGTTTTAGCTCGTTACATTCAAAACATCCGATTTGGTTTTGTCAGAGAATTTGTTTTGGGGCATCACATACATTTTGAGGTTCTTTTCATTTTCACACCAAATGTCAGCTTCTCAAAAAGTATAAAATAAGTTAACGTTGTTATTTCTGTTTGTGCTTCAGAGTTCATGGTCTAAAGTCAGGCAAGTCTTTGAAGGAGTTCAGAGGGCATTCGTCATTTGTTAATGAAGCCACGTTTACACCAGATGGCCATCACATCGTCAGCGCCTCCTCTGATGGAACTGTAAAGGTATGCACATTCATCTCCACTCTAAATATGTTTTTAATTAGTTAAACATATACCTGTAACATTTCTTAGTCGCTGATGGGCTCTAAAACGGGTGTATGATGTTATTCATAAAGGGTCAGTCTGGCTGCAGGTTTTCAGTCCAGAATGAGCTAGACTGTGTATCAGTCATTTAAGGACAAAGACCTTTTGTGTTTTGACTCAATTTGTCCACTGAATCACCAGTGTGATTTGATATATGAAGACAACTGATTGTATGCTTCAACTTGTATTTCAGCTGTTCTTAAATTTTCAGTGAATCATGTGGAATATTGTAGTGTGCATGTTATTGCAGTGTATTGTGACCCATGTATTGTGATGCGTATCATATCATGAAGTTCTTTCCAATACCCATCCCTAGTTTGATTCCCAGATGGAGCGGTCTGGATCCTCGCCATGTGGGTTTACTCCAGGTTCTCTGGTTTCCTCCCACAGTCCAAAGACATGCAGGAATCCAGGAAACCACATTTGTAGGATTTTTAAAGAATTTTATTGTAAATCATGGTGGAAAATAAGTATTTGGTCACCCACAAACAAGCAAGATTTCTGGCTCTCACAGACCTGTAACCTCTTCTTTAAGAAGCTCTTCTGTCCTCCACTCATTACCTGTATTAATGGCGCTTTTTTGACCTTATCTGTATAAAAGACACCTGTCCACAGCGTCAAACAGTCAGACTCCAAACTCAACCATGGCCAAGACCAAAGAGCTGTCGAAGGACACCAGAAAGAAAATTGGAGACCTGCACCAGACTGGGAAGAGTGAATCTACAATAGGCAAATGATCATGAGAACGATGAGCAAAAATCCCAGAACTACATGGAGGGACCTGTTGAATGACCTACAGAGAGCTGGGACCAAAGTAACAAAGGCTACCATCAGTAATACACTACAGATCCTGCAGAGCCAGGCGTGTCCCCCTGCTTAAGCCAGTACATGTCCAGGCCTGTCTGAAGTTTGCCAGAGAGTATATGGATGATCCAGAAGAGGATTGGGAGAATATCATGTGGTCATTTTGGTAAAAACTCAACTTGTCGTGTTTGGAGGAAGAATAATGCGGAGTTGCATCCCAAGTACACCATACCTACTGTGAAGCATGAGGGTGGAAACCTCATGCTTTGGGGCTGTTTTTCTACAGAGGGGACAGGACGACTGATCCGTGTTAAGGGAAGAATGAACGGGGCCATGTATCATAAGATTTTAAGCCAAAACCTCCTTCCATCAGTGAGAAGATGGAACATGGCTGGGTCTTCCAGCATGACAATGATTCCAAACACACCGCTCGGGAAACGAAGGAGTGGCTCCATAAAAAGCAATTCAAGCTCCTGGAGTGGCCTAGCCAGTCTCCAGACCTCAACTCCAAAGAACATTTGTGGAGGGATTTGAAAGTCTGTGTTACTCAAAAACATCACTGCTCTAGAGGAGATCTGCATGGAGGAATGGGCCAAAATACCAGCTACAGTGTGTGCCAACCTGGTGAAGACTTACAGGAAACGTTTGACCTCTGTCATTGCCAACAAAGGTTATGTTACAAAGTATTGAGCTGAACTTTTGTTATTGACCAAATACTTATTTTCCACCATGATTTACAATTAAATTCT
>JAJAGP010000205.1:514121-608285 GCA_025084515.1 Ancistrus triradiatus | reverse complement strand
TCTCCCTCTCTCCCTCCCTCCCTCCCTTTCTCCCTCCCTTTCTCCCTCCCTTTCTCCCTCCCTTTCTCCCCCCCCTTTCTCCCTCTCTTTATCCGTTTCTCCCTCCCTCTTTTTTCCCTTTCTCCCTTCCTCCCTTAATTTCTGTCTTTCTGCAAGGAACGCTTTGTACCACTGAACAATGCCATTACTGTGTGAACACAAATTAAAATTACATGCTACAAGTCATTCTAATTAATTAACTTTTGATGAAAAATGAAAGTTCTCCTGAATTTTGGGCTTGCTATTGGCCTGCTGTGAGTGCAGTATAGGTTTGACTAACATTTCTCAGCTTTATAAGCAAGGTTCCCAGTAACTTCCATTTGAACATTACACATTAAGGTGGTCATTTGGTTTGATAGTTTGGCAAATTTCTCACCTACCTGCTGTCTCTTTAAAGCATTAGCCAGCCTGATATGCGCCAAACATATCATTACCGCTGATTGTCAGTAATTGTTATGTAAGCTTGTAAAGACTTCTGCCTGACTGGTGAATGCTGTTATTGCATTAACACAAATTAAAATTACATGCTACAAGTTGTACTAATGATTAACTTCTGACGAAAGTAAATGTTTTGTGTCTTCCTAAACACTGATTAAAAATGCCTGTGCCACTTTTATGCTTTAAGCTAGCAGCATGTTGTTTACGATTAAATAACGGAACTGTTGCCAGTGTAAAATGGGGGCATTAAATCTAATCATTGATCTCTGACTGAATAAACATACTTGCATATATTTGGGAAAAAAGGTCAGCATGAATTGTTATGGGATTTTTTTTTTTTTTTTTTGCAGCGGAATTTAAATGCCAGCCAGGGCGCTTTCAGTGTGGCACCGGTCTTTGTGCTCTGCCTCCATTTATCTGTGATGGAGAAAATGACTGTGGAGATAACTCAGATGAAGCCAACTGTGGTGAGAACAATGCTTCTTAACTGACATGTGTGTGTTTTTTTTCCACTACGCAGCTATTATTTCGCTTACTTATAATGCAGGCCGCACATAAAATATGCGCCCCCAGACTATCAATAATGTATAAATGGAATTTTTTCATCAGTAACAAGTCATCTTTATTGCTGTTTTCTCCAAAGGTTCAAGAGCAAATAACTCTATTGTCAAGTGATCGATAAGCACTTTAGGAGCGTTTGGAAAGATTACTTAGCGTTTTGATGTCCAGCAACAGTAATTTGGATGTATTGTAGGCAGGTCCATCCTAACAGTGATTAATGAGCTGCATTGTCCATTTTAAATATGGCCAAGCGGCATGTGCATTATCTATGCAGTATTGGTAACTTGGCTTTTATTCAACCTTTAAAAGTCCTTTTTAAAGGATTCTTTGTGTAATTGAATCCCTTTTTTTAACCTCAAGCCTCCTAGTCCTCCCCTGACCTCTGGTGATGACACCCCGCAGCATGTCTGCTAAAATCTGATTTGCTTCTATCTTTCCGTGCAGATACATATATTTGTCTGTCAGGACAGTTCAAGTGCACCAGGAAGCAAAAGTGCATCCCATTAAACCTGCGCTGCAACGGACAGGATGACTGCGGGGACGGCGAGGATGAGACAGATTGTCGTAAGAAGCGTTATTATGTTTTAATCGGTTGCTATTAAACACTGACAATAATTGTCCTTATGCTCCCAAATTGAGGGGTGTTGTGACAGGACTTGACAGATTGTGCCAAATATCACTTCTTTCCCCGGAATATTAATGATGCGGAATGACACAACTCAAAATAGCCTTTTCACGCCAATGAATGAGTCTCAGTTGAGCAGACACTGATTAAGCATTCGGAGGGTTGAGTGGTGAAGACCAGAGACCTTTCTTTCCAAAGGTAGAATTAGATTTGATGGGAGATTCGAGTGCCTGTTGCAAGGTGTGTTTCATCACTCCAAGGGCATTAATGCTTAACATTTCCCTGTCAGCTCTGATGGGCTAGTAATTGTTGGACCTTGCCAAGATTTCCGGTATCTTCTTTGGTTATATAAGATTTATTAACAAGGCTCATCCTCTTGAGGGTTATCTTTGGGTTTGATTATTTGGCAAATTGTCATTGTTCTAATTGAGTGTGTTTACATGCACTTAATAATCCGATCATAATCAGATTTCTGCAGTTGTCTGATTTTCAAGTGGTCAATTATACAGCATATATACGATCTAAAAATCCGATAAAGAGAGCAGGATTGTATCTGAGTAATCAGATTTCCCATAGCATGTATACCAGTTACCCGATTTCCTAACTCGACACAGCTGCTACAGTGGAGCTTGAAAGTTTGTGAACCCTTTAGAAATTTCTATATTTTCTAGAGAACCCAGTTAAACAAATGAGACAAAAATATTATACTTGGTCATTTATTTTTTGAGGAAAATAATCCAATATTACATATTAGGGAGTGGCAAAAGTATGTGAACTTATAGCACTAGCAATTAATTTGAAGGTGAAATTGGTGTCAGGTGTTTTCAATCAATGGGATGACAGTCAGGTGTGAGTGGGCACCCTGTTTTATTTAAAGAACAGGGATCTATCAAAGTCTGCTCTTCACAACACACGTTTGTGGAAGTGTATCATGGCATGAACAAAGGAGATTTCTGAGGACCTCAGAAAAAAAAAAGAGTTGTTGATGCTCATCAGGCTGGAAAAGGTTACAAAACCATCTCTGAAGAGTCTGGACTCCACCAATCCACAGTCAGACAGATTGTGTACAAATGGGGGAAATTCAAGACCATTGTTACCCTCCCCAAGAGTGGTCGACCAACAAAGATCACTCCAAGAGCAAGGCGTGTAATAGTTGGCGAGGTCACAAAGGACCCCAGGGTAACTTCTAAGCAACTGAAGGCCTCTCTCATAAAGACTAATGTTAATGTTCATGAGTCCACTTTCAGAAGAACACTGAACAACAATGGTGTGCATGGCAGGTTACAAGGAGAAAGCCAATACTCTCCAAAAAGAACATTGCTGCTCATCTGCAGTTTGCTAAAGATCACGTGGACAAGCCGGAAGGCTATTGGAAGAAGGTTTTGTGGACGGATGAGACCAAAATAGAACATTTTTGTTTAAAAGAAAAGCGTTATGTTTAGAGAAAGGGAAACCCTGCATTCCAGCGTAAGAACCTTATCCCATCTGTGAAACATGGTGGTGGTAGTATCATGGTTTGAGCCAGTATCTGGGCCAGGACGGCTTGCCATCATTGATGGAACAATGTATTCTGAATTATATCAGAGAATTCTAAAGGAAAACGTCCGGACATCTGTCCATGAACTGAATCTCCAGAGAAGGTGGGTCATGCAGCAAGACAACGATCCTAAGCACACAAGTCGTTCTACCAAATAATTAAAGAAGAATAAAGTTATCGAAATGTTGTGGAAGGACCTGAAGTGAGCAGCTAATGTGAGGGAACCCACCAACATCCCAGAGTTGAAGCTGTTCTGTACGGAGGAATGGGCTAAAATTCCTCCAAGCCGGTGTGCAGGACTGATCAACAGTTACAGGAAACGTTTGGTTGCTGTTATTGCTGCACAGGGGGGTCACAGCAGATACTGAAAGCAAAGGTTCACATACTTTTGCCACTCACTAATGTATAATATTGGATCATTTTCCTCAATAGATAAATGACCAAGTATAATATTTTTGTCTCATTTGTTTAACTGGGTTCTCTTTATCTACCTTTAGGACTTGTGTGAAAATCTGATGATGTTTTAGGTCATATTTATGCAGAAATATAGAAATTCTAAAGGGTTCACAAACTTTCAAGCACCACTGTATATATGTCTAGGAGCAAAACAGCTATGGAACACTGTGTGGTGACTCTGAAAGGTAGTATGTACTGAATAATTTGATTATTTAATGTTAAAGTTGGACGTTTACATCATGTTTCAGTGACATTATTGGTTGGGTACAAAGTAGAAATCCGATTATTGCCTGAGTCATGTAAACCCATGAGGTTTCCCATTATCTGATTAAGCATACTTATTTGTATATCTATACATTATTTTGATGTTCTGCAGTTATATGATTATTATGGAAACGCACTCATTGTTTGCTTGAACATAGTCACAGTACAATCCATATTGTCACAATTAATGTGCTTTGTTTTTTATATTTTTTAACATGCATCAGCCGAGAGCACGTGTTCGCCAGAGCAGTTCCAGTGTAAAGCCTCCATGCACTGCATCTCCAAACTGTGGGTGTGTGATGAGGACCCAGACTGTGCTGACGGCTCGGACGAAGCCAACTGTGGTAAGTGAAATACTAGCAGTATTAAGAAATCCTAGCTTTGTTTGACCTTTCTCGAGTGTGAGAGATTGAGACTGGGACTAATGTGTATTCCGCATGCCTAGGCAGTCCCCTGGCTCGCTGATGGAGGGTGGTCAGCCTTAATCAAGAAGCACTCAAAGTTTTCATTAGCTCTAGCTTGTAACAATTCACAGGGGTCTGTTTTGTTGCCTGAATGTCTGATTTAGTTTGACTGTATCACATCAGCAGGAGCTTCGCATATTGCAATCTTGTCACGCAGTCCCAGTTGTTGAAAAGTGCTCGTTCAGTAACGACGCACTTTCTATAAAGTTGTCAGTAAGAAAGAAATGTAGTCTTAAGTGCAAATGCGTATTTACATTTGTATTGCTGGGACCGCTGAAAAATCACTTTTGGTCCATAATAGTTCCACGATATCAAATGATTTGGACTGTTTCATTGTTTTTCAACCAGCTCTGCATGAATATGTTGATGTGTTAGTGAGCTTATACAAGGCGTGAAGTTTATCCTAGATTCTGTTCTCTCTTAACATGAGGACAAAAGCAGCCTTTGTTGCATTAAGGCAGACCTGATGCTGAAATATGAAGAGGCTGAAATGCAGAATAAATCAATCAGGGGCATAATGAAAAACATTAGGTGTGTGAAATGAACTGTTTACTGCATTGTTAAGAAGCAGGAATATGCTGGCTGGATCACAATATGAATGAATAATACTTTTGATCCAATAGAAAAGCGTCTGGATGGATCGATCTGTCTTTTCCCAATATAATCATGACTTATACTAAAAAATTAATTGATTATAGAGAATACTGCATGGTTTATCTATTTAGCAAAATCATGAACCATCGATTTGCCTTAAGAACTGAAACACCAGGATTCAGTTTGCTGGAACAGTACCCTCAGTGTCCATAGATACTGTATATTAGTATTGAAACTGGTAAGTAGGGAGAGTAGTATTGACTCTGTATTTAATTATCTGGACTCTTAAAAGGTATAAAAAATTCTAAAAAGAAATTAAACATATGTCTTTTAACTCTGACCAGAAACCGCTGGTGATCTTAACTGCCAATCAATGCTCTGGATCCACGAGCAGAGGCGGGAGTTAAAGTTTGAGAGTGAAAGAGCACTTGCCTGTTTGCTCACGTTTGGACTAGACACTGTTTTAACTTGGTTGATGTGTTTAGAAATTGTTTTGTGGTGGTGTGTATGTTTCCGCTACTTGTTTGTAACAAGCTGCAAATGGTGTCCGTAAGTACATGTGCCTGTCCTGTGGTAAGTAGTAGGGTGGGGTTTAAAAAAATGATTTTTAAATTCAAATGGATCTTCATTTGAATGACCCGATATCGATTCATATATACCCGAGATCGGATTTAAAGATTAGCCTATTTTCCCAGTGGATGCGTAAATGTTTAAACTCATTTGGGTTTTTTTCGTGCACCAAGATCTAGACTCGATCGGTTAAGCCTTTCTGTGGTCTCAGTTATGGCTTTAATTGAATGTAGTACTGGCAAAATGTGTCGCGGTTATGAACTGAACATTGCTCAGAGTCATGAGGCGCCAGTGTGCTTGTGCCCGATGCTGGTTATGTTACAGTAAAATCTGTAAATTCAGCTGTAAAATCTATTTAAACTTAACTATAGTTAATCTACCTTTCTCTCTTCTCTTCACCTTCTACCTTGGGTGTCATGACTCTCCACTTTTGTTTCGCTCTTCTTCTGTCATTTCACATTCAAAGTTCTCTGCAGGATTTTGTGACTTCATGACATTTCATGAAGTATTGAAGCAGTGGAAACACTGGACAAACAACCTCCACTAGAGAAGCCATTTGCAATGAAATGACTGTACCTTCAAGTTCTCCCTGTGCCAAAAAAATAACTAAGACTCTGGTAACTTTTATATGTGAGATGTATGTCCATACAGCATCGTTGAAAATGTTGGTTTCTGAAGCCTTATTAATGGTCCGGAACCATGTTATGTTTTACTCAGACGTAAACATTTGAGTGAAGTGGCCATTCCAAACGCAGATGGGTTAGGTTCATTCTTCATGTAAACACTAATATTTTTAATAAAGTGTTATTTACAGTGGCCCGGAGAGTCACATCTACATTTGGTCTTGACCGTGGTTGAGTTTGGAGTCTTACTGTTTGAGGCTGTGGACTTTGAGGTGTCTTTTATACAGATAACGAGGTCAAACAGGCTCCATTAATACAGGTAACAAGTAGAGGACAGAAGAGCTTCTTAAAGAAGTTGTTACAGGTCTGTGTGAGCCAGAAATCTTGCTTGTTTGTGAGTGACCAAATACTTATTTTCCACCATTATTTACAATTAAATTCTTTAAAAATCCTACAATGTGATTTCCTGGATTTTTTTTTTCTCATTTTGTCTCTCATAGTTGAAGTGTAGCTATGATGAAAAGTACAGACCTCTCTCATCTAGAGTAGGAGTACTTGCACAATCAGTGGCTGACTAAATAGTTTTTTGTCCCACTGTACATTAAGGAAAAACGCAACAACAAAGAGAGAACACAACAACATTTGCAAAAATGCTGCGATTGGTGAAACACAGCAACATTTAGGAGGCAAACAAAAGTCGAAAACACAAATACAGTTAAGTGGAACACAACATCATTAACCAAAATGAAAAATATTTACAAAAATACTGCATTTACTCTCAAACCGGAAGTGCTCCTGGCCACTAGAGGCATCATTTTCCATCTGAAAAATATCCAACGAGTGAATGATTTCCTTGACTGGTGTTTCTCAATAGAAGACCGCAAAGTTCAGACCAGTGTACTTGGTAGTATCGACTGCTTTTCTACTGAGCAGCAACAGAACAACTGGCAAAGAGAATGCAGCCGAAGATTTTGGCATGTACACATACAAGCATGGTTTTTGATGTTTATTCAAACAAAATCTTATTATTGACTTTTATTTTTGCTTTAAATATGTCTTGTATATGTCGTTATGAGAAGGTTAATGAATGGAAATAATTTACAGTACATACAAGAACATATATTGAGGAAATAACCCTTAATATCAAGTAAGTAAATACAAAGTAAACAAATTAACTAACCTTGGTAGCGATTTTGTAGGAAATCATTCACTCATCGCATATTTTTCAGATGGAAAATGACGCCTCTAATGGCCTGTAGCACTTCCGGTTTGAGAGTAAATGCAACATTTTTGTAAATGTTTTTCATTTTGGTTAATGCTGTTGTGTTCCACTATAATGTATTTGTGTTGTCAACTTTTGTTTGCCTCCTAAATGTTGTTGTGTTTGGTCTTTATGTTGTTGCGTTTTTCCTTAATGTATTTGTGTTGTGACTTAATGCTGCTGTGTTTTCGACTTTTGTTTGCTTTGTAAATATGGTTGTGATGTGACTCTACGGGCCACTCTAGTTATTTGTACAATTACAAAATGAGTTCTCTGAAAATCTCTTTTCATATCCAAACAAAACCAAAAACTGAAATATTCTTAACTGAATTATTATTGAATCAAATCAGAAATCGAATCGAATCGAATCTGGACCTTGTGAATCGGACCCATATCGATTCAGCATATCAGTGGGCTAGTAAGTAATTCCCCTTTGTTTGTCTCCCCACAATCTGTATATTCTCTCTAACCTGTAACAACATAAACTGGCTCACATTCACTCGTTGAGTCTCTGTTTTATCTGTTTGTAATACTGTCTATCAAAGGTCTGTCTGTCAAAAGTATCAGGTCCACCATCCCATCCTCTTAAGTGTTAAAAATGCAGTGGCATTAGGGATTCTCTGTAGATGGTAGCATTCCACTCATTTTCAGCGGTATTTCTGATGCATTTTTGTATCATTTGCACAGTTTTCTTGTGAAAATACACTTAATATTTGCATTACAGTAGCCTAAAAAGACTATTTGACTATAGTAATGTCTGGTCAACATCCATTTTGGTCAACTCCCTGTTTCATAGTGATGCAGTCATGAAATGGCACATACCTGTACAGTTGAACCTCAGTTTAGATGTTTTATTTTTTTTTTTGCCCCCAAATTCAAACTGTAATTCTGACTTCGAACATCAGCATCCTAAATACAGCACTCAGATCTTGAAACCACCAGTCAGCGACGATAATGCACCAATACCGTATGCCAATCGAAAAGAAAGAAAGAAAGAAGAAATCGCCCAAAATAAGATGAAGAAGAAATAAGGTGCAATCATAAGCATACTGTGTTTATTATATTATTTTATTATTATATTATGCATATGTGTATTATATCAGTCTATGGGTGCGATTTCACCCCCTCAGTCTTGAGATATATAAACATATATAAACATAAACAGTTATAACCACATAGGACTGCGGTGGCCTAGCGGTTAAGGTACTGGACCACTGAACCAGAAGGTCTAGGGTTCAAATCCCACATCTACCTGCTGCCACTGTTGGGTCCTTGAGTAAGACCTTTAACCCACAATTGCTTGGATTGTAAGTTTCTCTGGATAAGGGCATCTGCTACATGCTGTAAATGTAAATTTTGCGGTCAGGAATGGATTAATCCTATGTACATCACATCTCATGGGAAAATTTGATTCCGACTTCGAACAAATCGGAGTTCAAACGGCCATCTGGAACCAATGAAGTTTGAACTCTGAGGTTCCACTGTGTATTGCTCTTACAAATACATACATTCCTGTGTTAAAACTCAGGTTCACTGCTTAAAACATCTGGTTGGCAGACTGCATAAATACACTACATGTCCAAATATATGTGGACACCAGTTTCAGGTACATCCCTTGCTGGCCAGTTCATAAAATCAAACACACAACTATACCATCTTTATTGTCAACCCCTGGCAGTCGACTGAGTCATTGTAAGGAGGTCAGTGTCTTTTATTGAGGCCTGATACATTTTATGATCATCGTAACCATCAAAAGAGCCCCAGACTTTTATTCCCAGTTCACCAAATGACTTCTGCCAAGACCCATTCAGATGTCTGTAGTCTGGCTTGCCACTCAAAGAACGCATTTACTCTGATCCAGTAAACAAAAGGTGTGCTTTTCACTACTGTAGTTAGTTTGGGCGGCACAGTGGCGTAAGCACTTAGTGCGGTTGCCTCATGGCTCCACAGATCCTAGGTTTGATCCCAACCTCGGATACTAAACGTGTGGAGTTTTTGTTCTCCCCATGTCCGTTTGGGTTTACTCTGGGTACTCCAGTTTCCTCCCACATCCTAGAGACATGCATGAGGTTAACTGGTTGCTCTAAATTGGCCCGGAGTGAATGTGTTTGCCTAGTATCGATGTAACCTTGCTCCTGTTGTGAACAGCCATTGGTGCTGATGCAACGTTAAATAAACAAATAAACTCTAGTTAATTCCAGACATGGATAGTGCAGTCATGGTTTCCAGAGGCAATGTGGACCTCTGGGGCAATTGCCAAACTGATGGTGCTGCTAGATCCAATTGGTAGAAATTTGACGAGCACTCTAGCAGCAGCTCAACAGTTGCCACAATTACCTAGAGTGGCATCAACTAGAGTGGCATAAAGCAATTGTCTTTTTGGACAGTTGATTGCTGTAAATGTGTGAGTTGGAGTGGCAGGTCAGCCATATATCATCTGAATTGTGATGTGGAAGAAATGAGTTAGTGGAGGGAGATTAATGGTCTGGGGCTGTTTTGATGGTTTGAATTGGGCTCCTTAGTTCTAATGAGGGTAAATGTCAATGGTTTAGAGTTGGTGGGGTACTTGAAAGATACATTTTATTCAAGAGTGACGGCTTTTACTGCAAAGTAAGGAGCAGTGATTTGAATTTTCTGTTGTGACCTACAGTGTGATTTCAAGCGTAGATTATAAAATCATATAAAAATCAAATTTCCTCATTGTCAGTTGGCTTGTGTTCCATTTATAGCATATAATTGACCTTCTTATGCAGGTTGACTTGCAATTAAACTAAGCAATTGAAGGGCTTTGCTCAAAGGCCCAGTAGTGGCAGCATGGCAGAGCCACAATTAGAACTTTCAACCTTTTTAAAAAGTAGTCTAGAGCCTCATCCATTAGGCATCCCATCTCCCAAGTTTGATAATAGACATGTGGATTTAGAGATAGATAGGTAGATTCAACTTTGCCATTGCACAGTGCAAGTACATGGCAACGAATTGCAGTTAGAATTTACCAGAAATGTAAATAGTAGCATTATAAAAAGTAGTACAAATACGTTGGTACCTCGGTTACTCGATGTTTATTCGTTCCAGAAGTATTTTTTGTTCCAGAAAGTAGTATTTGTACTACTTTCGAGAACCGAAAATGACGAGTACTGAGCAAATGTTTCCCATAAGGAATAATGTAAATTAAAGAAATCCGTTCCAGACCCCCAGAAAATCCACACTGTATTAGACATTATATGCATTAATGGAGTTGTGTTGTACAGGTGCTCCATGATTTATGATGGGGATTACGTTCTGACAAACCCATCATAAGTTAAATGTTACATGAACTGAGGAGTTAAACGAGTGTTTGGTGTATCATAGTGGAAACGAGGCTGAAGTTTGTCTTCTTATTCGCCAGCTTCTCATTCGCATTTTCTGGTCCACCATAATGGTCCACCATAATGGACTGCAGTTACATTATGGCGCCTCTAGATTACACCTCATAAGTAATGATAAGTAAGTTAATGTTTAAAACAAGTACATTAACTTACAGATGGCCAAAACCATTAACACAATGCTTATTTTATAATAAAGTGTTGATAAGTCTTGTGTAATTTAGTGAGTAATGGATTGAAAGTGCAAAACACTTACTCTTTCGGTTGACTAACTTCAGCCTGTGTTCAGGAGCATTCAATTCCTGTTTTGCTTTCGGTTGGCTCTTATAGACTAACCTTTTTAGGACCCATGGAGATTTATTTACATTAAGAATCCAGTACTGTACATGTAAGAATCAAGAAAAACATGATAAACACAGGTCTTCAACTAAGCAAGGGTATTGTAAATCTGAATCACTGAATCATTGTGTACTGAATCATGAATCGAGTTTCGGCTGCAACGTGTCGCACGACTTGACCCATGCAAGTTTAAGCAAATGCACCGAATAACGAGCAACCGTTGAGGATCGAGACAAATGTTTCAAGTCAAAATGTGTCGAGAACCGAGTTTGCCCAGTTCTGAGGTGGTCGAGAACCGAGGTACCACTGTATACAGAAGAAATATGTACAGTTTTACCAGTATAGAGTGGAGTTCCGTGTAGTGTAGTGGGTAGTAGCTTATTAGTGCGGTGAGGAGTTCAGCAGAGAGATAGAAAATGGGAGAAGCTGTTCCTGATCTGACTAGTTCTGGAATGGATACTCCTGTATCTCCTCTCAGAAGGTAGGAGGTTATACTGGGTAGGGCTCGAGTTTTAATGGTGCACTGGTAAAAGTTTGTCAGTTTATGAGGGGATAGGTGGTCCATCTTCAGCATAGGTGGTCCATCTTCAGCCTCCTCAAGAAGTTAAGATGCTGCTGTACCTCGTGTACCAGGCAGGAGGTGTTGAAGGTCCAAGAAAGATACTCAGAGACGTGGACTCCAACTTGAAGCTGGAGACACGTTCGACCTCGGCTCCATTTTTCTGGACAGGTGTGCGTTTTAGTTTGGTTTTCCTTTATAGCTTACAATGCCCAGTCAGCTATGGAAGCTTAGTAATACATAAAAAGCTATTTCCATGGCTTTATTTACATTTTTAGCATTTTGCAGTGCCCTCACCCAGAATAACTTGCTAATGATAAGCAGGTAAAGTTCACACTGGAAACAGTAGCAGTTTGGCAGAGCTGGGATTTGAGTTCACAACCTTCTCATTACCTGTGCTATTCAAGCCTAGACCTGCTAATTACAAAGCAGCGTTTCGTTGCCAAGCCTGTACGAAGCCTTCCTGTTCCTGCTGGGGATTCAGAAAACAGAATCCTCTATGCCAATTTTAGAAGACAGTGTTCTCTGCTGATTTGGTAGATGTGTGATCCCCCAAGCTGAGCACATATGAGTTATTTGGATTATCATTAATGGAGCATGTGTCATAACATGAGTCCTGCTGACGAATAGCAAGACCGCTAGTGACTCTAGAATTGAACCGTGTGTCTCTCTTTCTGACTCTATTGATCTCTCCGTCATTTGACATTTCGGCAATGACAATGTACAAGTAATTGGAGATTTTATCTCAGCCAGTGCAGTTGAATCCCGTATTCTTAGCAGATTTTCACAGTGGTGTTATAATAAATCAAAGATTATTAGTGAGATTGCAATAGCAGGAGGCAATATGCAGTATGCAGCCAAAGTCTACCAATTTGCTAGATTTGATATTAGAGCTAGCAAAAGATTCTAGGTGTTTGTGAATAAATTATGGCATTTATAGCACAGTCTGCAGCATCAGCACTTCACGCATTCTGCTTTATTAAAGCCCATAAAGTTTGATATGAGGATTTTACGTAGACTGGAGCGTTTACTCAGAAGCCATTGTGTTGTAATACACAAAACACATGACTCTTAAGGTTTTGTTAGAATTCTTTTAGTAGTGTTTAGTTATGCTGCACGATCGAACCCCATTTTCTGAATGAAGCTCGTTCAGGAATGAATATTCACATAGAGTGAACCTGTTTCCATTATTAAAGTCAAAGTCAAATTTATTTCTATAGTGCCTTTACAACGAAGCATTCTCTCAAAACAGCTTTACAAATACAACCCCTGGCAAAAAGTATGGAATCACCAGTCTTGGATGAGCACTCATGCAGACATTTCATTCTGTAAAACAAACTCAGATCAAAAACATGATATAATAATAAGGTCATTATAAAGTGCAACTTGTTGGCTTTCAGGAACACTCCAAGAAATGAAGAGAAAACATTGTGGAAGTCAGTGAATGTTACTTTTATTGACCAAGCACAGGGAAAAAAATATGGAATCACTCAATTCTGAGGAAAAAAGTATGGAATCACTCAAATTGGAGGTAGAAAATAAGGACACACCCAGTCAATTTTCTTTCCCTAAATGGACACCTGCCTCAGAGTAGGTCTGCTCGTTAGTCTGTAGTTAAAAACATCTGCAGTCATGACACCTTGGAGGGCTGCTGGACGAAGTGGAGTGGCAAGAGCCATGGCTCCAACAAGAGAAATGTCTCTTGAAACAAAAGAGAGGATTGTGAAACTTGAAGAAGGTAACTCTTCACGCATGGTTGCTAAAGGTGTGGGCTGTTCACAGTCAGCTGTATCCAAGATATGGACCAAATACAAACAGCATGGAAATGGTTGTTAAAAGCCAAGCGAACTGGTAGACCAAGAAAGACATCAAAGCGTCAAAGACAAACACTTAAGGCCATTTGTCCGAAAAAAAAAAACGAAAAAGTACAACTACACAGATTAAGCATAAATGGGGAGGAAGCTGGAGCCAATGTATGTGACCCTGAACCGTTAGAAAATCGCCTCTAAAGGAAATGGGATTTCAATAAGGAAAGCTAAAAGAAAACCATCATTGACACCTAAACATAAAGAAGCAAGACTGCAATTGGGCTAAGAAGAGGTACTCATGGAGTGTGGATGACTGGATGAAGTTATCTTCAGTGATGAGTCAAGAATCTGCATTGGACAACGGTTGATGATGCTGCTGGATGCTTTTGGTTGGGGGGGGGGTTTGGTGCCGTTCCAGTGGAGATTTATGAAGAGGCCTGCCCTGAAGAAAAACAACCAAATTTCCACAGTCCTTGATGATATGGGGTACTGCATGTCAGGCAAAGGCACCGGGTGAGATGGCTGTGGATTAATTCTTCTATCGATGCACAGTTTACATTGAGATTTTGGACAGTTTTTCATCCCTTCAGTTGAACAGATGTTTTGGAGCTGATGAAATAATTTTCCAAGATGGACAATGCATTGTGCCATAGGGCAAAAACAATGAAGGCATTCCTTGGAGAAAGACACATTCAGTCGATGTCCAATGGCCTGCAAATAGTCCCAGATCTCAAACCCAATTGAAAACCTGTGGTGGAAATTGAAAAAAAAATGGTCCACAAGAAGGCTCCGACCTGCAAAGCTGATCTGGCAACTGCTATCAAAGAGAGTTGGCACCAAATTGATGCAGAATACTGTTTGTCACTCATCAAGTCCATGCCTCAGAGACTGAAAGCCGTTATAAAAGCCAAAGGTGGTGCAACTAAATACTAGTGATGTATTTTGAATGGTCTTTTGTTTATCTGTTTTTCATGATGCCATACTTTTTTCCTCAGAATTGAGTGATTCCATATTTTTTTCCCTGTGCTTGGTCAATAAAAGTAACATTCACTGACTTCCACAATGTTTTCTCTCCATTTCTTTGACTGTTCCTGAAAGCCAACAAGTTGCACTTTGGAATGACCTTATTATTGTATCATGTTTTTCAGGTTTTTTTTGTGTTTGTTTTACAGAATGAAATGTCTGAATGAGTGCTCATCCAAGACTGGTGATTCCATATTTTTTGCCAGGGGTTGTATAAGCCCAAAGACCTAACTGAGCAAACCTGGGGTGACTGTGGCAAGGAAAAATAGTTGTATTATTATTATTATTATTATTATTATTATTATTATTATTATTATTATTATTTCATACATATTCTTAATTTACTGTAGTATATACTGCATTCAGAGTCTCAACAAAAAGTGTTTGGTAGTCATTTTGTGGGTTCTGTGTTTAATTCCAGCGTTGCCAGATCCCTGAAGAGGAAAAAAAAGCCCAAAACAGGCAACCTGTGACCATTTGATCAGTTGAAAAAAATAATAGTAATAATAATAATCTATATTTTCCTTTTAACTTTAGAGCTTGAACAAAACAAATTTTCAGAAATATTGGAGAGACACACAGGATCAGGGAACAAGCAAAAATGGTAGATCCTTGAAATTTGAAAGCCTCTTCACTCGAACAATTCGGACATCGAATGTCCGTCTGAATGCTGTTACTACTAAATTCGAACAAAATTCAGATTTCAGACATGGGCACCCTAAATAGAACACTCAATGATACGATCTTCCAACCACAATACACTTGATCCAGTCCAGTTGGTGGCGATAAGGCACCACTATGGTCTGCCAATTGCCATAAAACCCAATAGAAGAAGAACTAGCATGCGACCATAGGAATGTTATGCACCTGTATATTATATTATGTGTGTATATATTATATCAGTCTACAGGTGCGATTTTAGTCACCCCCTCAGTTTCAGCATCGCCATCCCAGTGATAAAATGTGCCGAAACTGCGTTCGCCTCAGTGGCAATAAAGCTTCACTTATATTTCAATCATTTTATGTATTTATTAATCATTATTATTTGTATTACAGTCCTTTGCTTTATCCATGCTTTTACTCATTTATTACATATGGCGTAAAAACAATCATTTGGGGATTGGGAACGGATTAATCCTATTTATGTTACTTCTTATGGGGAAATTTGATTCTGACATCAAACAAACCTTGAGTTTGAAAGGCATTCTGGAACCAATTAAGTTCAATTTCCACTGTACCAATATTTGCAAGTGCCTTTATAGAAAAATAAGTCCAAAGTCACTGCTTAGAAAAAGCAGACCTGGCAACTAGCCACTTCCAGGACATTTGTGTGCATGCGCAGACTGAGAAAACTGTCTAAAAACAGAGTAAGGATGTACATGTTCCAAGAAATCTGATGACTGACCTAAAATCTAGCTAAGTTTATCTGATTCTTAATCTGATTTCTAGACCTTAATCCATGCTGGGAAATCGGAGTATGCAGTTTGCATGGCACTTATCGGATAACTGCAGAAATTTGAAAGATGATCGGATTATTATGCACGTATACACACTCGTTGAAAGTGATCAGGATGGTACTCATTATACAGGAATGATGTAGAGATTCTTCCATAAGTAATAATAGAAATAGGCTCTCCCCATAAAAATATTTGTTATCTAAATAATTTATAGGAAGAAAAACAGAAGTGACGTTGAGGGTGGAAGCCATTTGGAACATCATCCACTTTCCAGATCGTCATTGGTTTGAGTAGCAGGTCAGGGTATTGAAATATCTCTCAGAGTACAATACTCCATAGACAAAATGGCTTACAGTTCAGTCAGGACAACGTGGCATATTGTTAATCACTAAATCATAGCACACAAAAATCAGTGAAAAATGAGGTCCCTTTGCATGATACATCAAATCTTAAAAAAGACATTGGCCTGACTTTAGATTCTGATCTGAGTTTCATCCTATCGTTTAAATAATGCTACTAAGGTTCCATTCTGTCATTTAAGAAATATTGCTATGGTTGAGCCTTTATTATTCCAAGGTGATGCAGAAACACTTATCCATTCATTTTTTAAAAAGCAGAATTGATTACTGTAGTGCACTTTTAGTCATCTCCCCAATAACTATTCATGTTCTGCTGTACAAATGGTACAAAATGCTGCATGATGTATCCTGGCAAAACCAAAGAAAAGAGCTCGTATCAGCACTGTTCTGAGAGAACTGCACTGGCTACCGGTGTCTTTCGGGATAGATAACATTCTCTTAATTGTTTTAAAGCTCAAAATGTCCAAGCATCTGTGTAAAGTTGTCTGATTATATTCCATCTGATTTGTAAATATTGGTCTTCCACTGATCCCATGTGTCAGTTCTAGATGCGTTTAATTCCAGGGTTGCCAGATCCCTCAAGAGAAAAATAAAGCCCAAAACAGGTGACCTACTAGTAAAGTCAGGTCAAGTCAGCTTTATTTCTGTAGTGCTTTTTTCTATGCAGCATTGTCTCAAAGCATCTACTAAATTATTAAGGCCAATCGCAAGCCTAGGGTGACAGTGGTAAGGAAAAACTTTAGTACAATAAGTAAAGAAGAAATCTTTGGAGGACCAAGACTCAAAAAGGGACCCATCCTCCTTGGGCAACTTGGATGTTATATGTAAGAATGAACCAAGTTATCTAATTGAAATGAAATCTTATGAAGAGCATAATCAAATAGAGAATAAAGTGTACATTTACAGCATTTAGCAGACGCCCTTATCCAGAGCGACTTACAGTTGATACAGTCTTATAATCCAAGCAGTTGTGGGTTAAGGGTCTTGCTCAAGGACCCAACAGTGGCAGCTTGGCAGAGATGGGATTTGAACCCTGGACCTTCTGGTGAATAGTCCTGTACCTTACCCGCTAGGCTACCACAGTCCAAAGTGTATAAGCTAATACTGAAGAAAAAATATGTAAAAATAGGCATATCGGCATTGTTTAGTCCAGAACACAGAGTGACTGTAGGATCTTGTGTACTAGAGTTTTAGAGTGGCAACTTGATCAATTAAACAAAACAAAACAAAAACAATAATAATGTGTATCTTTAGAGCTTGAACAGAACAGATTTGCAGGACTATTGGAGAGAGAGACAGGATCAGGGAGTAAGCCCAAATAAGCAGCTACACTTTAGAAACAAGTTCCAAAAACCTGCACACTGCAATTACAGTGGAACCTTTGAATTTGAACGCTTCTTCACTCACACCATTCAGACATTTACCGGTCCGTTTGATTTTTTTTTTCACAAATTCAAACAAAAAATGCTTTTACTTTTCACTTTTAATCCATTACTCACTTAATTACATGATATTTCTCAACACTTTATTATAAAATAAGCTTTGTGATAATGATTATGGCCAAATGTAGGTTAATCTAAGTGTTTTAAAAATTACCTTAATTAACATTACTTATCATAGGCTTCTCTGTGATACACTCGTTAAACTCCTCAGTTCATGAAACATTTAACTTATGATGGATTTGTCGGAACATATATCCATCGTAAATCAGGGAGCACCTGTACAATACAACTCCATTCATGCATATAATGCCTTATACCGTGTGGATTTTCTGGGGGTCTGGAACAGATTAATTCAATTTATATGATTCCTTATGGGAAAAATTTGCTCAGTACTTGTCGTCTTCGGGTTCAGGACAAACCATCTGGAATGAATTAACGTCGAGAACCGAGGTACCACCATATTATATAATTTATGTGTATATTATATCAGTCTACAGGTGCGATTTTAGACACCCCTTCAGTCACGCCTCCGCTGTCCCTATTTGAGGTCTTTAAATATTAGTCTTATCTGTGTCAAGTCTAGAAAATTGTGATTATTACTCTTCTGCACTGTGGAACTCATAACCTTGTACAAGCAGGCATTCAATTAAGCTTTATTCCACATATTTTTTCCTTTTCTCCCCGCATTTAATTCTGTTTATTTTTTTAGTTTGAGGCCAAAATTTCTATCTAATAATCCGCCCAAGATTAATGCGCCTCTCTGTTTCAAGAAAGCAACTTGTTTGCTGAACAGTGGTACCAGTTCACTGAGCTGACGATAGTAATAATACTATTTTGAGACTCTACCTCAAACACTGATCTTGCGTCATGCGCTTAAAAAAGTACATAAAAGCATAAGGTAAACAAGAGCTTTACGATATCTATTTGTTGGAGGAAGATGAGCTCAGTTGAGATTTTTTCCACAGTAAATTCAAAGTACTGGACTGTAGGGGGTCTTAAGAGAGGTGGGTGGCAGTGGCTGGTAAAACGCTCAGGTATTTCATCTTCCGTGATGTATTAGCCCCCTCGAGTTTGGGCATGTTTTGAACTCTGTGCCAAACATGCGTTTGGGACACCCTGAGGAAATAATGATTACGTGTGGCTGTGCGGTGGCGGCGCATTAATATTCATGCACTTCTGAAGCCGGTTTAATCTGTGTGTTTGTTTGCGGGTGATGAAAAAGATGAAAAGACCTGTGGACCTCATGAATTTCGCTGCGAGAATAACAACTGCATCCCGGACCACTGGAGATGTGACAGCCAGAACGACTGTGGAGACAATTCAGATGAGGAGAACTGCAGTGAGTCGTCTTGTCTCTTTGTTCTCGTTTCAAACATTAGGGGGTCTCTGTCTGCTCTGGAAAATTTTAGCTATGTGAGAGTGTGCTGTTTTTCTTTTGTAGGGTCTTTTCTTCTTTCTCTCAACAATTTGTTTACGCCAATCCATTGGTAATCTGTTGAAAGTCTTCTTTACAGCATTTATGCTCACGTTACTTTGATATACAGTGAAGGCCAAAAGTCTGAGATCACTAGTGAAAGTGCTTGTATTCATCACTTTTTTTTGACTGTAGTATCTTTTTGGACCATTTCCAAGAGTTTAGAAGAAGGAAACGTGTTGTCACGGTGCCTATTACATGTTCTGCCATTGGCAGGCAGCCACCGTCGCCTTTGTTTGCAGTGGTGTCATGAACGAGAAACCCAGACTGCTACGGACTGGAACCATATTGTCTTTAGCGACAAATCCAGGTTCTGTTTGGGATCCAACAAAGGTCGGGTTAGTGTACTCATGGTAAGCCCTTCCATCCTGCCTTTGCTGTGGTGCGACACACTGCCCCAACTGCAGGTGTGATGATCAGGGGAGTCATCGCATATGAAAGTCAGTCACCCCTAGTGGTGATATGAGGGACACTAACAGTTCAGTGATATGTGCAGAGCATCCAACTGACATTTGGCAGGATAATGCTCAAAACCTACAGCAAGGGTTTCCCAGGAATGTCTCTGCCAGATTGCAATACTTTCTTAACCTGTCTGGTTGCCAGATTTATCACAAATCAAGCATTTATGGGTCCTGCTGGGAAACCAGATTTGGCAACCTATAGGATCTACAGGCCCAGCTGCAATAATGTGTCACAGGATACCATGCTGAACCTGTATGCCTCTATGCTCAATTGTATTTCTTCTTGTATCCAGGCTAGAGGTGGCCTAACAGGGTCCTAGGGCCTCCTTTCAGTTGTAAAGTTTTCCCCAATAAACTTATCCATTCACTGTAATATTGTAATCACTTGCATACATCATAATACATTCATACGTGTAAAGTATCATTTGATTCCAACAACTCCTTCTTGGTGAGTTATTATTAATTTTTGTCTTTTTTCAGTGAGGGTATGATGTCTTTTCATCACAAATCATAAAGTCAGTATAAGAATCTGAGTGAAAAATTGAGTAAGAGTGAATTATGAATTTCAGAATGTTATTAATATGTGTGCACTCAAGACGACATGGACTCAACAAAATAGTTGAAAACTTGATCATCACAAAATCTAATGATCCATGCTTTCCACCAAGATCTCACATAATCCTAAAGAGCATCTTGTGATGTTACTGAACACTTGGCTTTCCCTGTCTTCAAGTGCCCCCATAAGTGCTAGATGGGGTTTAGGTCAGGTGACCTTGGAGAAAAGTCCATGACACTCATGGACTCACTTCATGATCTTCTTTAGTTCTCACATAGTTGGTGCAAAGTTTTTATGTGTTTTGTGTTGTTATCCTACAGAATTATGAATCCTCCTACTTATAGATCCAAACAAGTACTTTCATTAGTGCTCTCACACTTTTGGCTCCCACTGTGAAACAAAAAGCACTGTTGTAATAAGCAAAAACCAAAGCCTGAATGTGTGAAATTTTATTGAATTTAATTCAGAGCTTCTCCTATATCCCTGTGACTGTAATCAATGGCACTGCTAACTAGCCGCATCTGAAAGCACATGCTGAGGGTTTGGAACAATTACAATAGATCTTGTTCTCCTTGACACTTTTAGACATGCTTATTGCTAATTAGCCTGTAATAGCTCTTTTCACAGAGCTATAAATTCATGAGAAAGGTGGAAACAGATGGCACAATGACACTTCACGTTCAAATGATTGCTGCTTTGTCAGCCTTTCCCTCTAACTGTCATATCCTTTGCTTGAGCTCATATCACAGTTCTGAGGCGAGGTTGTGGTGTTTCTGCTGTCTTACTGTCACGTTTTCAATGCAGAACCAGTGACCTGTACTCATAAGGATTTTGCCTGTGCCAACGGGGACTGCATCTCTGCCCGGTTCCGCTGCGACGGGGACTATGACTGCGCCGATAATTCAGACGAGGTCAGTGAGCTGTCACTCAATCCAGGTGGAAGCAATACAAGCTTTGCAAACCATTTAAAGGATTTTCGTCTAGGATATGCTAGTCTGTATTTTCCTTAGCATTTGTGGGAAAATATTTTATGACTATTCATGGTTATTTTTGGCGAGATGCGAGTATGGCAACTTAACGAGGTTACAAAAAACTAGACAAAGGGACATTCTTAGTTTTACTTAGTTTTGCTGCTAAGTTTTACTGACATAAACATGTACGTACATGTACAGCTTCTGTTCATTTACACAAATTTGAAAAATAGTCTGTGACTGATGATTGTTTCTGTGACGCGACATCCAGTCTGAGATGAATAACAGCTTTATAAAAGTCTTTATAAGATAAGTCTGTTCACTCCACCGGGCAGTTATTTTCAGACTCCTATGACTTTGAATGGGAATAAATGCATATTTAGAATTGCTGGTACAGTGGTGCTTGAAAGTTTCTGAACCCTTTAGATTTGTATATATTTCTGCATATATATGACCGAATTCGTCATCAGATTTTCACACAAGTCCTAAAAGTAGATAAAGAGAACCCAGTTAAACAAATCAGACAACAATATTATACTTGGTCATTTTTTTATTGAGGAATTGCTTTCAGTATCTGGTGTCCAGGGGGGTCCAGTTCTTGCTGGACCCCCCTGTCCAGCAATAACTGTAACTAAACTTTTCCTGTAACTGTTGATCAGTCCTGCACACCGGGCTTGGAGGAATTTTTAGCCCATTCCTCCGTACAGAAAACAGCTTCAACTCTGGGATGTTTGGTGGGTTTCCTCACATTAGCTGCTCGCTTCAGGTCCTTCCACAACATTTCGATTGGATTAAGGTCAGGACTTTGACTTGGCCATTCCAAAACATTAACTTTATTCTTCTTTAACCCTTCTTTGGTAGAACGACTTGTGTGCTTAAGGTCGCTGTCTTTGCTGCATGACCCACCTTCTCTTGAGATTCAGTTCATGGACAGATGTCCTGACATTTTCCTTTAGAATTCTCTGATATAATTCAGAATTCATTGTTCCATCAATGATGGCAAGCCGCCCTGGCCCAGATGCAGCAAAACAGACCCAAACCATGATACTACCACCACCATGTTTCACAGATGGGATAAGGTTCTTATGCTGGAATGCAGTGTTTTTCTTTCTCCAAACATAATGCTTTTCTTTTAAACCAAAAAGTTCTGTTTTGGTCTCGTCTACAAAACATTCTTCCAGTAGCCTTCTGGCTTGTCCACGTGATCTTTAGCAAACTGCAAATGAGCAGCAATGTTTTTTTACAAAGCAGTGGCTTTCTCTTTGCAACCCTGCCATGCACACCATTGTTGTTCAGTGTTCTTCTGAAGGTGGACTCAAGAACATCAACATTAACCAATGTGAGAGAGGCCTTCAGTTGCTTAGAACTTGGGGAACCATGGGGTCCTTTGTGACCTCACCAAGTATTACAGGCCTTGCTCTTGGAGTGATCTTTGTTGGGCGACCACTCCTGTGGACAGTAACAATGGTCTTGAATTTCCTCCATTTGTACACAAGCTATCTGACTGTGGATTGGTGGAGTCCAAACACTTTAGAGATGGTTTTGTAACCTTTTCCAGCCTGATGAGCATCAACAACTCTTTTTCTGAGGTCCTCAGAAATCTCCTTTGTTCGTGCCGTGATACGCTTCCACAAACGTGTGTTGTGAAGAGCAGACTTTGATAGATCCCTGTTCTTTAAATAAAACAGGGTGCCCACTCACACCTGATTGTCATCCCATTGATTGAGATCACCTAACTCTAATTTCACCTTCAAATTAACTTCTAATCCTAGAGGTTCACATACTTTTGCCACTCACTGATATGTAATATTGAATCATTTTCTTCAATAAATAAATGACTAAGTATAATATTTTGTCTCATTTGTTTAACTGGGTTCTCTTTATCTACTTTTAGGACTTGTGTGAAAATCTGATGATGTTTTGGGTCATATTTATGCAGAAATATAGAAAATTCTAAAGTGTTCACAAACTTTCAAGCACCACTGTATAATCTGATAAAAAAAATATTTTTTGAAGGTTATGTTCATTCCACCACTTCAAAGGAGCCAAGACTTTCCACCCCAAACCCCTTCCCCATATTACTAATATAACGATTGGTTCTTTATAAAGATGGGGTGGGGCTTCTGTACTACAGTCCCATTCATATTTTAACCGGTGACCAGTCTCCTCCTTATATAACGTTTCTGATGACAGAGGCGTGCTGCACATCATCCACCATTGTAAGTTTAAAGTAGGATTAAAGTGCCACCTAAAGACGGCCTGAAATTTGGCGACTTAGCAGGGGAGAAATTCATTGCTTGCAAGACGTCTGTCACATTTAAGCTTGGCAAGGGTTGGCGAGGTAACGGGCCACTAGCAGCCACTAGCATCCTCTAGGCAGCATCCTGTGAGCACTGATGAAGGATTAGAGGGTGACTAACACAGACTGTGCAAAAACAGATGAGCGACCTGTCAGGGGCATCACTAGGGATTTATGAATAGCGAGGCTCAGCCTTAACTAGGGGGGTAGAGGTTACAGAAAGAGGTTTGCATTATGAAACTGGTATAAATTTAAAAACATAAAACTGTTTGGAGAAAATGCCTCATAGCAGCAGAGACCTGTCCTTGAAGGTTTGTATTAGATCACTGACTGCCATCAAATCTGCTTCTTCAAGCCAGTCAAGGTCAGTCTCATTTGCCTTTTTTCCCTTCTCTCCCTTTTCCTGCCTTTACTAACAAGTAATTTTGTTTCATCAAATACCCATTAAACTTATTTGAATGTTTATTTAAACTGTAAAATCATCTCACCGACTGGCTTTTGAAGGAGCTGCTGTCATTACAAAACAGTTTCGTAGATCCTTCTACAGGTAGAAGAGTAATATTGGGTTATGATAGTAACTTATTGTAGTCAGGTATCTGTAAAATACATTCCTAAAAGCAAGACAGAACAAGCCATCCATTCATGTCTGCCCTAAATTACTCTGTAATTGTCTTTTTCAGTAGGCTAACTTTACGTTCATCAATCATTAGATTTCCTTAATGAAATTTCCACTAGTGCATCAATGTTTCATCAGAGTTTTCATTTTGAGTAATTAATGTTTGTAACAGACATTTAAATAGCATATTTTCTTTATTTTTGTGTTGACATTACACTCGTTTTCAGGAAGATCCACTCACACACACCTTCCTCACACGCAGAGTGAGTGTGTTTACATGCACTTAGTAATCCGATAACAGCAGAAAACCAGATTTTGTCAGTAATCCGATCAACGAGTCTACATGCACTTGAGTAATCAGGTAATGGAAAGCTCCAGGTTTACATTACTCAAGTAGTAATCATTTCTACTTACAATATTTTTATGAACAAACCTTAATATTAAATAATCAAATTATTCATTTTGTCATGTATATACTGCATTTCAGTGGCTTTGTGTTAACAGTTCCGTGGCACAGTTAATTCTGGGGTTGCCAGATCCAGTAAGAAAAAGACACTAAAGTCAATGGAGAAAGAGGTCGAATAAAGCCAAGTCTTTAGAAATTCGCAGGCCTGGCAACCGTGGGGGGAACACTCGCACACATGAGCAGACTGAAAACAATGATTGTAATCGGGTAACTGGTATACATGCAATGATTAATCCAGTTACTGGGGTAAAATCCAGCTCTCTTTATCTTAATACTTAATCTGATTTCTGGATCGGAGGATGCTGTATACATGACGACTTGAATTATCAGATAAATGCAGAAATCCAACTATGGTCTGATTATTAGATGTATGTAAACACACCCACTGTTGCGTCTTTTAGTAAAGCTTGTTTGAAGTTTCAGGTACGTTATGGGGCAGCAGCACCTCCCCCAGGTCCTAGTGCATCCAATTTCATTACATTGTGAATATTTAGACAGATAGCACAGTTCAATAAGAGAAAATAAATAAGAAAAACTTTTGATGATTTAAACTAATAATGCATGTTTTTTGGGTTGGCTATAGCACCCCCCAAAAACAAGTCTAACATCGCCAATGGCTACTGTCTCTGGCTTTACATCTACAAGGTGGAGCAATATGATAGATGTGTGTAACTGAGTGCAGAGTGAGTAAACACAGTGTTTAATAACTCTAGCAGTACTGCCCAAAGCTACTTTTTTCCAATCGTACCAGCAAACTACAGACTAATACACCATCACCACATCAGTGTCTCTGCAGTGCTGAGAAATGATCCACCGCCCAAACAGGTCTTAATCTGTGCTGAAATACAGACGCTTTGGAAATGTTTTTCTACATCTGATGTAAAGTGAAACCACAAACTGCAACATGTCGTCCTTAATCAAATAGACTGGGGGTGGAGGTTATGTTGCTGCCTTACCAAGATGTCAATCACCACCCACTTGCCACTGTGTTTAACTGCCAAGAGGGTATTGAATTATCTCTAGAAGTTCCTGCTTTGAATGGAAGATAAGGGAAACTTTGAAATTTAAGCAGGCCAGGCAGACAAAACTAGACTTACATTACAATCGAAATGCTATATGATTCATTAATACATTAGTTAGCAAAAATCCACTAGTAAGTCACAAGTAGGTGATCTTAGACTTTTCGCTTAAAATGTGTATGAGTTCTTGCTTTGCTCACATTGGTTGGAGTATGAGGGACTTCCAAACCGAAACATCTCAGCCAGGCTATACTGATCATGGTATGATTCAATAATTCACTAGTTAGCAGCCTGGGGGGCAAGGTTTGGCTGGGTAGCTGCACCTAGCTACCCCAGGGAGCCAAAGGTGTCAGATGCATTATGTTGGCAAAAATAAGTCATTCTCTAAGAAGAGTTTTTTTTTGTTTGTTTCCAAGTGACATTTCAGTCTCTGTGTTTTGTTATATTACAGTTTATAGATCACATAAAGTAGAAAGGGGTTTTGTGGACCCATATAGCACAAAAAGCTCCATCCAGTGGTGCCATGGCTGATCAATAATTTACAGCACGCTGAGACTCGTTGGCTCAAATTATGTTCCCAGAAAGTCAAGTCCCCATGAACTGAAAATGAAGAAAGCAGACCACAACAATGCATTAGTATTTACTACAACCCCAAATCAGAAAAAGTTGGCATGAAATGGACGAAAAAATGCACAGTGTTCTTTACATCTACTGTGACTTTTATTTAATTGCAGACAGTATGAACCCAATATTTTTCATGTTTTGTGTGGACAGTTTAATTTCATTTAATATACTGCATTTCAGGTCTCCAACACATTCTAAAAAAGTTTGGATGGGGGTAATTTAGGGCTAATAATGAAAAACAAGAAAAAACTAAATAATAATTTCAAACAGGTGCTGTCAACAGGTGATTGTAATCATGATTTGGTACAAAAGCAGTATCCACGAAAGGCTGAGTCTTTAATGAGCAAAGACTGGCAGATGATCTCCATTTTATTAATGTGTGAGAAAATCATTGCAATGTCTACAGCATTGTTCCTCAAAGAAAGATTGGAAAGGATTTACATATTTCTCCCTCTACAGTGAGTCATATCCTTAAGCGATTTCAGGAATCGTTTAATGATATGAGCAAGGGCACAAGACCTGTGATCTCCGATCCCTCAGAGGGCACTGCATCAGGAACTGTCATTCATCAAAAGCTGATAGTATGGGCTAGGGATCACTTTGGCAAACCTTTGTCAGGAACTACAATACAGAGCTACATTCATAAATGTCACTTAAAACCTTAGAGTGCAAACTTGAAGCCTTATGTTATCCATGTCCTGAAACGGCGTCAACCTCTCTGGGATCTGAGGCTTCTAGGATGGACCATCACACAGTGGAAACTTGTATCGTGGTCAGACCAATCAGTATTTCAGGTCTTTAGAATCTGGACCAAAGATGAAAAGAACCATCCAGACTGTTATCCGCAATAAGTCCAAATGCCAGGGTCTGCTATGGTATGGGATTGTGTCAGTGCCCTTGGCAAAGGTCATTTACACTTCTACGGGAGCAGGAATGTAAAAACGTACATTGAGATTTTAAGCTGCCTTCATGATGACATCCTTTCCATGGATGTCCATGCATTTTTCAACATGACAATGCAAAACAAACCAAATCAGAAAGTTAGTACTGAAATATGAAACTCCAATTTTTCTTTGAGGAAAATACTGGAGGTCCTCTGCCCTTCTTTGCTCCTCAAATACTCAGCCTATCATAGATACTGATTTTATGCCAGTTAATAAACTGAATGGATGTTTATTAACAAATTAAATTGTTGACCAGTTAACCAGACAAAACATGAACTATCTTGGGTTCATACTGTCTGCAGTGAAATAAAAGTCAAAGTAAATGTAAGGAACACTGCATTTTTTTCACATACCATCCCTTTCTGATTTGGGTTTCCAAACATGGGCCTTTACATTGTAAGTGGTGCCCTAGAGGTCCAAAACGTAATAACAGATCTTGACACAGCTTCTACCATGATATTATTTGTGATATTAATGGACTTCCTATTGCACGGTGAAGCAATTTTGTACACCCTTACAAGCGATATAAAGAAAAAATAAAATATAACAGCATCTTGATGGTCAGACACCATCTGTTGCGATCCTGTGTCACAGAAAGCAGGACGATATTCAAACTGATTTAAAATCTCTAGAGACTAAGACCATCATTTGACTCCCTGCCGTTTGTTTAGCAGTTACTAGAGATATAAATGGAACCCTGTGCGTACTGCAGGCTTACATATTACTGTTGCTGCATTCAACAAGATACAGCTTCAGGGTATGGACAAACTCTGAAGGAAAACAGTGCAGTGCTCCAATTATAACTAGGATGTTGGGTTTCCTACATGTAAGGGCTCAGTTTTTCCGACTCCCCGGTGTGTCTGAGGTGCTGCTGTGTCTTACCTTGCTCTACACTTCCTCTACACTTCAGACTCCAGCTTTAAAACCCCAGCCTGTCAACTGTGAACAACCTGAGACGAATTGTTTACAAGCCAGCATCAGCAAAACAAAGGCAATGGTTGTAGATTCAGAGATGAAGGAGATACTGTGGTTATCATTTGTGTGGGGAACGTTGTGGATGTCTGGTGCCACAAATAGCTGTGGGTCCATGTTGATAAAAATAGTGCGCAAAAACATTATGACCTTGCAGAAAGGCTTGGATCCTTTTCTTTTGCTGAACGGTATGCTTTACAGGCATTGCGAAAGACAAAATACGTAGTATAAAAGGTTTTTACCATTTAGCAGGCATGTAGATGTTATTTTTTTCCTTTATGATTATGATTTGCACTGAAGGGGTGTGTGGTACGCAGTGATAACTCAGGAATAATTGCAAGAGCAGTGCATATAAAGATGCAATGCAAGGTCGGTTTACCGACTGTAATGGATATTTAACTTGAAACAAAAAGGTTTATTGCTCACCATTACGCTTGCTTAAATATTGCTGCGAGAGCACATGGCACGGCTTACAGATTTTACACACAGGTGCCTGGGTGCTGTTAGCATGCTCCCCTGTGCATTGTGTTTTGCAGAAGGACTGTGTGGCGCGCTGTGCCGAGGACCAGTTCCAGTGTCACAACAACCTCTGCATTTCGGCTAAATGGCTGTGTGACGGTCAGGAAGACTGTAAAACTGGAGAGGATGAGAGAAACTGTCCTGAAACAGGTACGTCTCAGCAATCAGTGCCCGTTCACTTGTGACCTGTTAAACTAGCACTGAGCATGAGTAACCAGATCACATCAACACTAATGCATGTACAGTGATTCCTGCACATTTTTCCCATAAGGAACAATGTAAATTGAATTAATGTGTTCCAGACACCCAGAAAATCCACACTGTATAAGGCATTATATGCATTAATGGAGCTGTATTGTACAGGTGCCCCCTGATTTACAAAGGGGATAAGTTCTGTGAAATACATAAGAAGTTAAATGTATCAGGAACTTAGGAGTTTAACGAGTGTTTTATAGAGTGCTCTATACTGTATATAGCAGAGATAGGGAAAGGATACTATGATAAATAATGATAAGTAAGTTCATGTTTAAAACACTTATATTAACCTACAGTTGGCCAAAATCATTAACACAAAGCATATTTTATAATAAAGTGTTGAAAAATCTCAAGTCATTTAGTGAGTAATGGATTGAAAGTGAAAAGTAAAAGCAAAACACTTACTCTATTGGTGAACTGCTAAGTTACCTGACGGCTTGTTCTGGAGGATGTGTAGATGTAAAAGTAAAGAAAAACATGTTAATATTAGTGGAGAGCTTCACTGAGTAAGGGCTATTGTGACTCTGAATTACTGAATTGCGAATCGTGAATCGAATTTTGGCTGAAACGAGTCACGTGGCTCAATTGGTACAAATTTAAGCAATTACCGTATTTTTCGGACCATAAGGCGCACTTAAAATCCTTTAACTTTCTCAAAAATCGACAGTGCGCCTTAAAATGCGGTGCGTCTAATGTATGAATTAATTCTGGTTGTGCTTTCTGACCTAGAACCGATTGTAGATGGTACACGGCGCTCATAAATCTGTCAAAATGTTTTAGCACGGCCTTGGTAAGTTACGAAGCTTACGGCCACCGTAGTGCGCAGCATCGCGGAGTAATACGGTATGTGCTTCAGCATTAGGGTACGTGCATTCATTCATTCATTTTCGAAGCGGATTTCAAACACAATGCTATCAGTCACGCAGTACAACATGGACATAGAGCAGCTGCGAGAGAATTCAACATTAACGAATCAATGGTACGGAAGTGGAGGAAGCAAGAAGACGCCCTGCGCCAGATAAAGACCAAACTGAGCTTCCGACGGAACTTAAGAGTTTTGTTTCATTTCATGCGTCTTATAACCCGGTGCGCTTTATGTATGAAAATATACCCGTTAGCAGCCGATCATTGATATTGCATCTTATAATCCGGTGCGCTTTATGGTCCGGAAAATACGGTAAGCCGAGTACCGAGCAAACCAAATTAAATGAGTTCCGAAGTGGTTGAGAACCGAGGTACAACTGTAACAGATTTCTGGGCAATTGTGTGAACTCATTGATCAAGGTTGAAATTCAGTAAAATCTTGCTCAGACAAGACACATCTAGAAATCCCTGTTGCATTGCACTAGACCACACACTGTCTAAAAAGCCTGTGCATGCAAACACTACAGAAACACACTCACAAACAGCTACAGCTAAAAGCACAAGGGTTGTACCACCAATCATTATGAATAATACATACAAATGGAAGAAGTAACGTAGCAATCACGTAACATCACACGTCTTGATGTCGTGCTCTCACTGTGTGTATTGGGAGTTGGGTTCTGATAGGGTGAGGAGAGTCGGTGTGTGTGCTGTCTTGCCTGCTTTACACTTTTTTATTTGTTTAGTACGTGGATCTTAACTGGTATGTGTGTGTGTTGTGATAGTGAGTGAAAAACCAATGTCAGAGTTTACGTGGTGCACCACTTGGTGGCATGGATGGTATGGTCTCCCAGGGAGAGACGCACAGTGATGATGATAATGCAGTCAAATGGAAATGTGGTGGAAAGGCATAGCAGTACAGTCAACATGGATTAAATGGATATCTCTTACAAGACTTTACTTTTTTTTTACATTTATGTCATTTAGTAAACGTCCTTATCCAGAGCGACTTACAGCTGATACAATCTTACAGCCCAAGCTATAGTGAATTAAGGGTCCAAAAACATGGTAAACACACACACACACACACACACACACACACACACACACATATATATATATATATATGAGGTTGAATGTCCTTTGTTGCTGAAGAACGACCTTAGATAAACTAAATAAATAAGTTCTCTCGGTTCTTGAAGATGTTTCACCTCTTCCAAAAAGCTCTTCTGAAAAGCTGATGGGAAGTCCCAGGATTTCACCTCCAGTGGGATTGACACCTTTGAGGTGGTCCTGAGAGTCTTTGACCCACCCATTAGGACCTCAGGAGCCAAGGTGTGACCCATTGTGATCTGTTGCTCTACCCTGCCATCAGGTTGTTAGGAAGAACTGGATGCTAGTTGGTTAGGAAGGTTGCTGATGGTTAGGAAGATGCTACTACAGCAAACATCAGTCAGGCTGATAAAGTGGAAGTGTCTACTCTCACAGGTACCTTACATGGATAGAGTGGTGAGCATAAACAGTGTAGTTGACTCTACCCTGTTTCACACAGTTGGCTTGTTCTGAATGCAGCATCCAATCTAATATTTGAGGTTCAAGGCTGCGCTCCTTTATTTGCCTACACTGATGGACCTAGTGTGTCAAATGGTAGCTTTTAAGCATAGGGTATTTGTTATACCTTGTTGAAGTGGGTTGGTCACCAGCAGGTTCTCAGCCTTGCTGAGAAGTTCTGAGAAGTTGTTCATCATGAGCCTTGATGGGCTCCAGCTTACTGGGTTCTCAGATTTCTATGTTTCACTTTTGTATTCATGGAGACTGCTTAAACCTACACATAAATGAGGAAGGGCATAGAAGGAACCAATCATCCAAAACCCAGAATTATAGGAGGTTTCTCAAAGTCGGTTGGCCTCAAGAAGCAGATGATGTAACAAGCCGAGCTATGTGCTGGATCCAGGTGAAGGAACATGGAAATCTATACAGACAATGTCACAGCAGCTGGGCATCAAATCTCTGAGGTTGCTGGAGAAGTTTGTTGGACAGAAATAGAAGGCACTACCTTTTGAGGTCTCCGATTTACTGACCTACCCTCCAGGTGACAGGAGCCCTCCCTTTCCATCACTGCTTGTGACTGCAGCCAGTAGAGACTGACAGGAAAGTGGGGGTAATCTTCTGACCTTCTCTTCAAGCCTGGGTGAGTTTAAGGAGATTGGGAGAAAGGCTCCATATAATATGGCAGGTGAAAGTGAGGAACATGGCAGCCTTGATATAGGTAAAAGAGCACAGGTGGCAGTGGGTGCAAGGTGAGTGCAGTATGCTGGGTTTAGGTCTAGGGTTTTATATAAATTGCCAGTGCCTGAAAGGACTGGAGACGTGAACTGGAGGCTGATTCGTGGTGTCAGTCCCATTAAGAAGTGTGTTGCTCATTTTTTCAATAGCATAGATGTTTTTTCTCTCTCCACTGCTGTCGGTCTTCAGTGGTGTTCAGTAGATACATTGGGTAAACCTTCTGCTATTCCGCCACCTGCCCAACTGGCGCTCACACACATATTGTTAATGTACTATACAATTACCACATAAACCCCTAAGAGCACAACAAGTTTTTTGTTGTTTTCGTAGCTTACTTTTCTGTGTAATATGTTCAAAAATAGTCCATGAATTCCATAATCTATGAATTCCACCAGTACAAAAGTTCAACAAAGTTGATCTAGTCGTTTAACTAATCTCTCATATATACAGAATGGTAAACACCAAACTCTTCAGTCAGTTTGACTTATTTGGAGATAAACTCCATCCTCTGCTCCTTTTCCAGAAAAGGTAGGTAGACTTGGCTGACACTCCTGACAGTTACCTTCATTATGAATAAGGACTACATAGCACCTTCTTCAGTATGCTGAGGGGTTTATGGGCCAGCCATAGTGACAATCATAAATCAGTTTGGTCAGATTTTCTTGTCCTTTTGTTATGACTCACATTGCTGAACCCTTGAAAATATCATCAGAGGGGCCACGCAGGCATGTAGACAGGACCAAAGACCCAGAAGCCATTCTAATAACCACTCTCAGTCAGATATTTCCTATAGCAGCCATGTTGTGATATTGGCGATTTTACCTTATTTAAGAAATAAATATTTAAATAATGTCATACTTAGACCTGTTTGTTACCCCATTCTCTGAAGGCTTAGAAGGGCATGGCTGCACACTACTGCACAGTACTGAGTGCGTTTACATGTGTTGTTACATAGCGATGATGTGAAGATGATGAAGGAATCTCCGCTGACACCTTCTTACTTGTATATAAAAAAGGTTTATTACAAAGAAAAACATCATCAAATCAAGCACCATGGTTTGCTTGAGAGAGGATTCTAAGCCAATATGAAACTCCTCTGCCTAACTGCTATAACTACCCGCTTATATAAGCTGGCCATTTCTTCAAAATTAGGGTAAAACATTATGGTCCTTATGTAAAATGATCTCATCCATCCGGTACTGAGAAAGAGGCCCCTAACTAAACATTCCAAGCCAGCTTCAGACACTACACATACACTTAATAAGTAATCGGATTACCCATTACATGTATACCAGTTACCCATTTATGATTTCAGTCTGTCCATGTGCACAAGCGTTCGCCCATGGTTGCCAGATCCATATACTTTTAAAGATTTGGCTTTATTTGGCCTTTTTACCCATTGACTTGAACATTTTTTTCTCGATGGATCTGGCAACCTCGGAACTAAACGCCCCACGGAATTAAAGGCAGCAAAACAGCTATCGAACACTTTGGGGAGACTCTGAAACACAGTATAATACATGAGAAAATGAATGATTTGATTATTTAATATTAAAGTTTGAAGGTTATGTCACATCTTTCTGTGAGCTTATCGACTGGTTGCAAAGTAGAAATCCGTTTACTGCCTGAGTCATGTAAACCCGGAGCTTTCCCATTATCTGATTACTAAACTGCATGTATACTCATTGATTGGATTACTGACAAAATCTGATTTTCTGCAGTTATCAGATTATTAAGTGCATGTAAACACTCAGTTGGGCGGAGGCTACTCGAGCCGCTGCGCCACAGCACTTCCACATTGGGAACGTGCTCAGTATATCGAAGCGGTGATGGCTCTGGAAGATGCTACTGAATGTCTGTGGTATGCTGTAAATTCTAAGGATTGCTCACAATGACTCATGATGGATGCTGTCAAAGCTCATCTTTGGACAAGCCAAATTATCAATTTGGCTTACAAGACTAAATAAATTACATAGTGACTGATTCATTGCTGGTGTTTAAGGCCCTTGTTACAGCATGTGTTAGGGCGGAGTTTAATATACACTGGCAAATGATTTGATGAAGTGTCAGGCCGTGTGGGCTGGTGGAAATGAGACGCATACTGTGTTTAAGGATGAGCAGATTTACTGTTTGTAAGCCCCTGTATGATGTGTGTAGAGAGCAGATGAGGGTGAAGTGGTGGAGTGCCATTTCTGCTAATTGAGTGAGCACTTGTAAGGTTTAAGAGTTTCTTTAAAAATAAACAAACTTTTCATCTGGAGTATGGTGGACCATTTTATGAGAAACACACACACACACACACACACATTTGTTTCAGTATCCTGGTGGGGACTTTCTATTGACATAACGATTACTGTAGCTAATTAATGCTACATCTATGCTTAGGGTTGGGAATCGTTTGCATTTTATTGTTTCCGATTGTGCTTATTGAATCCCGGGCTTTATGTTTTGGTGTAAAGAATATCTTTTTTTTATAATTCAACATCAAAAGTAATCACACCTACACCTAATCCTAACTTTAATCTCAGTAACCTAATGGAAATTTTTCAGTTTTTCAAAATAAAGTTACAGTTTATGTAAAAAAATAAAATAAAATAATTTCCCTATGGGGACCAGAAAATGTCCACACAAGGTAAAGAATGTCAGATCTTACTAGCCTAGTGGGAACATTTGGTCCCCCCAAAATTCAGCAAAGTTGGATAACCTCATTTTTTTATGTATACAGTATGCCAGGGCAGTCAAAACATTAACTAAACACCAAACTCACCAGTCTGGTTTATTTGAAGATAAACTCCATCCTTTGCTTCTTTGCCAGAAAATGGTCTATTAATTTGTAGGTAGACTTGGCTGACATTGCTGACAGTGACCTTTTTTAATGAATAATGAATGCATAGCACCTTCTTCAGTATGCTGAGAAGGGGTTAGACAGCTATGGCTGTAAAAAAAAAAAAAAGCAGTTTTCCCCATGGGAAGATGTTTTACCACTATCTCTTACTATCCTAGTTGGAACACTTGGTCCCCACAGTGATATATAAATGTGAACCCCACACCCCTAGCATGATGGTTGTAGCGTCCGTCATTGTGTTTTAATTAGAAGTGGAAGACGTAAAAATAATATAGTTAACAGCACATAAAAAGATAACTACGTAATGATCTTCAAACGTGCGTGCGTGCGCACACACATATACAGTGGTGCTTGAAAGTTTGTGAACCCTTTAGAATTTTCTATGTTTCTGCATAAATATGACCTAAAACATCGTCAGATTTTCACACAAGTCCTAATAGTAGGTAAAGAGAACCCAGTTAAACAAATGAGCCAAAAATATTATATGTCGTCATTTAATTATTGAGGTAACTGATCCAATATTACATATTAGTGAGTGGCAAAAGTATGTGAACCTCTAGGATTAGCAGTTAATCTGAAGGTGAAATTAGAGTCAGGTGTTTTCAATGGGATGACAATCAGGTGTGAGGGGTCACCCTGTTTTATTTAAAGAACAGGGATCTATCAAAGTCTGCTCTTCACAACACACATTTGTGGAAGTGTATCATGGCACGGACAAAGGAGATTTCTGAGGACTTCAGAAAAAGAGTCGTTGATGCTCATCAGGCTGGAAACGGTTACAAACCATCTCTAAAGAGTTTGGACAATCCACAGTCAGAGTGATTGTATACAAATGGAGGAAATTCAAGGCCTTTCTTACCCAGGAATGGTCGACCAACAAAGATCACTCCAAGAGCAAGGCGTGTAATAGTTGGCGAGGTCACAAAGGACTCCAGGGTAACTTCTATGCAACTGAAGGCCTCTCTCACATTGGCTAATGTTAATGTTCATGAGTCCACCAACAGAAGAACACTGAACAACAATGGTGTGCATGGCAGGGTTGCAAGCAGGAAGTCACTGCTCTCGTCTGCAGTTTGCTAAAGATCACGTGGACAAGCCAGAAGGCTATTGGAAGACAACGACCCTAAGCTCACAAGTTGTTCTACCAAAGAATGGTTAAAGAAGAATAAAGTTAATGTTTTGGAATAGCAGTCAAAGTCCTGACCTTAATCCAATCGAAATGTTGTGGAAGGACCTGAAGCGAGCAGTTAATGTGAGGAAACCCACCAACATCCCAGAGCTGAAGCTGTTCTGTATGGAGGAATGGGCTAAAATTCCTCCAAGCCGGTGTGCAGGACTGATCAACAGCTACAGGAAACGTTTAGTTGCAGTTATTGCTGCACAGGGGGGTCACACCAGATATTGAAAGCAAAGGTTCACATACTTTTGCCACTCACTAATATGTAATATTGGATCATTTTCCCCAATAAATACATGACCAAGTATAATATTGTTGTCTGATTTGTTTAACTGGGTTCTCTTTATTTACTTTTAGAACTTGTGTGAAAATCTGATGATGTTTTAGGTCATATTTATGCAGAAATCTAGAAAATTCTAAAGGGTTCACAAACTTTCAAGCACCACTGTATATACACACACAGCTACTGAATTGAACATGAGGGATGACAAATGTATATACACTCTGTAACTACACACACAAATGCTTGTTAAGACATAAAATACTTATACAGTGCCGCCTCCTTTCCTTCAGTCTCGTTATTATTTATCCACAGAAGAAACAGAGCTGCCCCTAGTGGTCTCTTGCATGCGTGTGAGACCTGTTCTGTAGCTGTAAAGCCAAAGTCAACAACTCAACAATGCATGTGATCTTGTGTGTGTTTTCTGTTTTGCAGTGCTCCCTGCCTGCTCAATAAACGAATATGTGTGCGCCAGTGGAGGATGTGTGTCTGCCAGTCTCAGGTGTGATGGACATGACAACTGTCTGGACAGTTCAGATGAGGTATGTCCTCCTTTAAGACCCTCGTACCCGAGATGCACACAAAGCACCAGATCAAACATGCAAATATCCAGAAAGAGTTATGAGTTATGTCCATGTGGTCATATTTTGTTTATCTTACACTAATGGAGAACATGAACAATATTATCTGCTTACAGTTTGAAACATCATTTTGACCAGTGTGTGTGTTTTGCACTCACTGTTTCCATGGAAACACTGCTCCATTTTTCGCTTTCCTACTCCACAGTAAGGTGAACTCCACCCAAGAGTGCCTTTCTGATTATCTTGCTTCTTAGATGGATTGTGTGAAAGAGTGTCGAGAGGATGAATTCCTCTGCCGGAACCATGCCCACTGTATCCCGAAAAGATGGCGCTGTGATGGGGTGTTTGACTGCATGGATCACAGCGATGAGGAAACCTGTGACCACGGTAGAAATATCTTGTATTGTATTCTTTTTCATTTTTAACTTTTGTATTATTTGTTTGGATCCTAGTGGAGTGTAATTCAAGAGATAGCTTTTGTAATGGAGCACTTTTGTGCTAATTTGTTTGGTTTCACTTTGGGCCCCTTTCACATCCACAAATGCCACAAACTACAAATGACAAAAGTAGCATGTATAAAAGAGCACAACAATGTTTTCCTATTTTTTCATAGCTTAATTTTCTGTGTAACACGTTTGAAAATATTCCACGAATCCTACAGTGGTGCTTGAAAATTTGTGAACCCTTTACAGTGTTCTGTATTTCTGCATAAATATGACCTAAAACATTATCAGATTTTCACACAAGTCCTAAAAGTAGATAAAGAGAACCCAGTTAAACAAATGAGACGAAAATATTATACTTGGTTATTTATTCATTGAGGAAAATGATTCAATATTACATATTAGTGAGTGGCAAAAGTATGTGAACCACAAGGATTAGCAGTGAAATTAGAGTCAGGTGTTTCAATCAATGGAATGACAGTCAGGTGTGAGTGGGCACCCTGTTTTATTTAAGGAACAGGGATCTATCAAAGTCTTCTCTTCACAACACATGTTTGTGGAAGTGTATCAAGGCATGGACAAAGCTCATCAGGCTGGAAAAGGTTACAAAACCATCTCTAAAAAGTTTGGACTCCACCAATTCCCAGTCAGACAGATAGTGTACAAATTGAGGAAATTCAAGACCATTGTTACCCTCCCCAGGAGTGGTCGACCAACAAAGATCACTCCAAGAGCAAGGCGTGTAATAGTTGGCGAGGTCACAAAGGACACCAGGGTAACTTCTAAGCAACTGAAGGTCTCTCTCACATTGGCTAATGTTAATGTTCATGAGTCCACCATCAGAAGAAAACTGAACAACAATGGGGTGCATGGCAGGGTTGCAAGGAGAAAGCCACTGCTCTCCAAAAAGAACATTGCTGCTCGTCTGCAGTTTGCTAAAGATCACGTGGACAAGCCAGAAGGCTATTGGAAGAATGTTTTGAGGACGGATGAGACCAAATAGAACTTTTTGGTTTAAAAGAAAAGTGTTATGTTTGGAGAAAGGAAAACACTGCATTCCAGCATAAGAACCTTCTCCCATCTGTGAAACACGGTGGTGGTAGTATCATGGTTGGGCCTGTTTTGCTGCATCTGGGCCAGGACTGCTTGCCATCACTGATGGAACAATGAATTCTGAATTATATCAGAGAATTCTAAAGGAAAATGTCAGGACATCTGTCCATGAACTGAATCTCAAGAGAAGGTGGGTCATGCAGTAAGACAACGACCATAAGCACACAAGCCGTTCTACCAAAGAATGGTTAAAGAAGAATAAAGTTAATGTTTTGGAATGGCCAAGTCAAAGTCCTGACCTTAATCCAATTTAAATGTTGTGGAAGGACCTGAAGTGAGCAGCTAATGTGAGGAAACCCACCAACATCCCAGAGCTGAAGCTGTTCTGTACGGAGGAATGGACTAAAATTCCTTCAAGCCGGTGTGCAGGACTGATCAACAGTTACAGGAAACGTTTAGTTGCAATTATTGCTGCACAGGGGGGTCACACCAGATACTGAAAGCAAAGGTTCACATACTTTTGCTACTCAGTAATATGTAATATTGGATAATTTACAAGTAAAATTTAAAAGTATAATATTTTTGTCTCATTTGTTTAACTGGGTTCTCTTTATCTACTTTTAGGGCTTGTGTGAAAATCTGATGATGTTTTAGGTCATATTTATGTAGAAATATGGAAAATTCTAAAGGGTTCACAAACAGCACAGCACAACTGTAAAAGTACAACCGTTCAACAAAGTAAGGTAACTAATTTCTTATGTATACAGTATGCCAGAACATCGAAGTAAACATCAAACTCATCAGCCTGTTTATTCAGGCTTATTTGAAGTTAAAGACCATCCTCTGCTCTTTTGCCAAAAAATGGTCTGTTACTTTGTAGGCTGATCTTGCAGAATTATTACAAGTTTCCTTGCAAGTCACCATTTGAAGTTATCTAGCCAAATTAGCATACGAATGTTAATTTATGAATGACGAATACATAGTACCTTCTTCAGTATACTGAGAAAGGGTTAGACTGCTATGGGCCAGCCCCCATAGCCAAAATCATGAATATGATTGGTCAGATTTCTTGTCTGTTTGTTAATAGACTCACATTACGAAATCCTTCAAAATATCATCAGATTTGCACACAGGCATGTAGACAGATGGTGTTTTTGATTTGATTTTTTTCATGAAATAAATCTGTATATGCTATTTTACATACACCTATTTGTTTGCTGATTGCATTCCACTGCTATATATGCAATATTATTGTATATTAGTAATACTATACTAATAATACTATACTAACACTGGTTAAGGCCTCAGTTTGCTCTCAGAACAGCCTTCATTCATTGTGGCATGGATGCCATAAGATGTTGGAAACATTACTTTGAGGTTCTGCTCCACATTATCATGCTGCCTCAGGGAATTAGCACAGAATAATTAAGCACACTTTCATTCTGTTTTCATCCTGTTTTGCCACATCCCAAAAGCATTCTGTTGGATTCAGATATGGTGACTGAGCGGCCCACTGAAGAAAACTAAGTGAATTGTCAGGCTCATGAAACCAGTTTGAGCTGTAATATCATGCTGGACGTAGCCATTAGAAGATGGATAAATCGTTGCCACGAAAGGATGCACATGGTCAGCAACAATACTCAAATAGGCTATGGCATTCAAGCACAGATTGATTAGTATTACTGGCCCTACAGGGTGCCAAAACATTCCCTACACCAGTAAACCACCTCCACAATCCTGGACAATTGACACAAGGCAGCTTAGGTCCATGGATTCATTTTCCCGGCACCAAATATTGACCTTACCATCTGTGTGCCTCAGTAGAAATCAAAATTCACCAATTTTCCAGCCTTCAGCTGTCTGGTTTTGGTGACTCTGTGCCCACTGCAGCTTCAGCATACTGATCTTGGCTGACAGAGGTGGGATCTGCTGCTGTAGCCCATCCACCTCAAAGTTGGGATGCTTTTCTGCTCACCACAGTTGTATAGATTGGTTTTACCCTAGCCTTTCTGTCAGCTCAAACAGTCTGGGCATTCTTGGTGAACTCTCATCAACAAGGTACTGTTGCAGTTATAGAAATACTCAAACTAGCCTGTCTGCCACCGACAATCATGCCACGGTCAAAATCATGGATCCTATTTTCCTCTCATTCTGATAGCTTTTGTGAACATTACCTGAAGCTGCTGACTTCTATTCATATGGTTTTACGCATTGCACTGCTGCCATGTGCATCAAGATAGAAAACTCAAAGCAGTATGGAGTGAAAATAGAAAATGTACAACAAAACGAACGAAAAACAAATTGGCAGAAACAGGAATCAAAGCCTGCGACAGAACTGTAAGAAATTGGCTGAAAGAAATGGGATTTATATACACCTCCAAATCAGAGAAAGTTGGGACAGTAAAAGCCGGTGGAGGGAACGTGATGCTCTGGGCAATGTTCTGCTGGGAAATCAGTTTAACACGTTCCATCTGCCCCAGCATTGTTTCAAACCAGGTTCCCGTAATGTTTTGGCTCATTTGTGTAGTTAAGACATTACTAATGTCAACTGCTTGACGTGACTGATTTAGAAATATTCACACATGACTGCAAAGCTTCATTTTCAACAGTATTACTCCAGTGTCCTAATAGTTTCTAGAGACACCATTGCAATTGTAATGGCATGTTCAAAATTTCTGTATGAGTTGAGAACTTTATTTTGGTGCATCATGGCTTTTGAATGCTAGTGCATTTGAATTTTTGGCTGCATTTGCTGCATTTACATTTAGTCATTTAGCAGACAGCCTTATCCAGTGAGATTTTCAACTGATACCATGGGACTGTGGTAGCCTGGTGGTAAAGATACTGGACTCTAGACTAGAAGGTCCAGGGTTCAAATGCCACCTCTGCCAAGCTACCACTGTTGGGTCCTTGAGCAAGACCCTTAACCCACAATTGCTTGGATTGTAAGATTGTACCAATTGTAAGTCGCTCTGGATAAGGGCGTCTGCTAAATGCTATAAATGTAAATGTAAATGTAAATACAATCTTACAATCTAAGCAGTTGTGGGTTAAGGCTCTTGCTCAAGAACCCAACATTTTCAGCTTGGAAGAGGTGGGATGTGAGCATTCTGGTAGATAGTTCAGTATCTTAACTGCTAGGCTACTGCAAAAGACTGGAGAGGCATTTTACTATAAGTGTAAATATGTGCCTTATCATGATACAATCCAGATAAAAGAGATGTCTCTTCATATAGTAATGAGTATGCTTCATGATTGAGGTGGTTTGTAATGGAAACACCATGACAATAAATCTTGGCTAATTGTGATTCCAGGAGCTTTTTTCTGCCGTCCTGATGAATTCATTTGTAACAACACTCTCTGCAAGCTGCATTCTTGGGTGTGTGATGGCGAGGATGACTGCGGAGATAACTCGGATGAAGATGCAGAGTTATGTGGTAAGTGGTAATATAAATCATTGAAACAGAGTACTGACATCCCCAGTCAATTGGTCAATTGTTGTGTTTGACATGAAGTTCATTCAATGTGTCAGTTCAGCGAGTTGCTGTCTTCAGAGAAAAACAAAGTGACCTACTGTGAAGCAGAAGGCCCAGGTTCAAAATTGCACAAGAATTTCCAGTTGCTGCTATTGCAAATAGTTCACACCAAATATCAGTGAACTCTATAAATGATACATGAAGAGTGCTGCAATCTTGTCAGATTTCAAACTGAATTTTAGATACAAAGACAGAAAGAAGAGCTAAGTCAAGACGCTGGATGGTAGTTTTACATTTACATCATTAAGCAGATGCTCTTATCGATATTCTTTCTAGTAGACATGACTTCATGCAACTACCAATAAGCAAAAGTCCAAGAACACAGCCCAACTAACATCCTGTAAGGATTTGTTGTAGGTAAAACCACAGACAGTCAATGAGTAACACATTTTTATACAGTACTGTGCAAATGTCTTAGGCCATCATTAGATTTGTTGTTTTAGCAATGGTATAATGACCATATATAACATATTGTTCATGATCGGACACACACATTTCAAACTTGGATTCGCCACTCCATAATACTCTTTTCCACTGATCTCCATTCCAGGCTTTGTGAGCGTTAACATATCTTAGCCTTTTCACCCTTTTCCCCTGGTTTCATGGCTGCTACCCTTCCAAAAAGAGCATTCTTGATCAAGCTTCTTCGGACTGTAGAAAGGTCAACTCAAGCTGCCAGATGCTGCTATTGCTAAAGTGTAAGAGAAGGTCACACTAAATGTTTGCCACGGCAGCCTATAGAAACTTTGATTATTTCTGATTTGTTCTTTAATACTGCATACAAATGTATTGTATGTGTGTGTATACATTTTCTATATTTCTGCATAAGTATGACCTAAAACATCAGATTTTCACACAAGTCTTGTTGAGGAAAATGATCCAATATTACATATTACTGAGTGGCACAATTATGTGAATAACTCAGACATAACTCAGAATTCATTGTTCCATCAATGATGGCAAGCCGTCCTGGCCCAGATGCAGCAAAACAGGCCCAAACCATGACACTACCACAACTATGTTTCACAGATGGGATAAGGTTCTTATGCTGGAATGCAGTGTTTTTCTTTTAAACCAAAACATTCTATTTTGTTTTCATCCGTCCACAAAACATTCTTCCAATAGCCTTCTGGCTTGTCCACGTGATCTTTAGCAAACTGCAGACGAGCAGCAATGATCTTTTTGGAGAGCAGTGGCGTTCTCCTTGCAACTCTGCCATGCACACCATTGTTGTTCAGTGTTCTTCTGATGGTGGACTCATGAACTTTAGCCAATATTGAAAATTCTAAAGGGTTTACAAACTTTCAAGCACCATTATATATATAATATTCATTACACCATTATTAAACAATGGTATATCTAATCTAATGGTGACCTAAGACTTTTGCAAAATACTGTATATTTTATTAAATGTGTAAGTGAAGTTTCAATCATCACTTAAGTGCTCCTTAAGTGAGGAGGTTTGTCTTTGGTCGACGTTTGAAGGCTATGAACTATAGACTCAATCTTTCAAGCCTCCAGTGGAAGTTCATTCCAAGACCGGAGCGCCAGTATGGAGTCTTGATGCTTGTCTTTTTTTAATCTTGATGAGTGGATAAGTAAATGAGTAGATGAGTGGAAAAAAACCCTCTTGTAGGATATTATGGAACCAGTGTCAGTTTCTCCCTTTGCTCTCAAAACAGCCTTCGTTCATAGAGGTATTGTATTACTTTGAGGTTCTGCCCAATGCTGACTTGATTGCCTAATTAATTATTAGTAACTGCATGAGATTAATTAAGTACACTTTCATTGTGTGGATCTCCCATTCTATCACGTCCCGATATGGTGACTGAGCAGGCCACTGAAGAACACAGAACTAATTGTCATGACCATAAAACCAGTTGAGCCGACATCTGCTTTGTGACATGCTGCATTATCATGCTGGAAGTAGCCATTAGAAGGTAAGTAAATTGTTACCATGAAGGAATGCACATGGCCAGCAACATCCTGTCTTGTTGGGTGCCAGTATGGAGAAGTCTTGATACTTGCCTTCCTTTAATCTTGATGACTGAAATACAAATTTTGTAAGATATTTTGGGATCAGCGTCAACTTCAATGTAATGTTGAATTTATTTCACTTATTACCACAGGCTGTTTATATCTCACACTTCTAGCACCAATTGCATTTACTGGTTTTACCAGTAAATATGTTGTGTAAATGGTAGAAAAGGGGTTTTGGATGTGTTATGATGGCCTATTATGGAGTGGACTGTAGTCACAGGAGTAGCTTGAACCTATTAGCAAGTTCCTGAAGATTACACCTTGGACGTTTTTGGTGTTTTACACTACAGTGGTATCTCGGTTCTTGTCATTAATATGTTCCAGAAGGCTTGTTGAGAACTGAAAACAAAGAGTGCCAGAATAATGTAAATTGAATTAATCTGTTCCAGACCTCCAGAAAATCCACACTGTATAAGGCATTATATGCATTAATAGAGTTGTATTATACAGGTGCTCCCTGATTTATGATGGGGATATGTTTCGACAAATTCGTCATATGGTAAATGTATCATGAACTGATGAGCTTAATGATTGTTTGGAAGACTGGTCTATGCTGTATCATAGCAGAGATATGGAAAGGATACTATGATAAGTATTGATAAGTTCATGTTAAAACACTTACATTAGCCTACAGTTGGCCAATATCATTAACACAAAGCTTATTTTATAATAAAGTGTTGAAAAATCTCAAGTAATTTAGTGAGTAATGGATTGAAAGTGAAAAGTAAAAGCAAAATACTTGTATACAATATTGATCAACTCCGGGCACTTGCACAGCTGCTAAGCTAACTGCAGTCTGTGTTCTGGAGCATTCAATTCCTGTTTTGCTTTCATGCTGGCTTTTATAAACCTTTTTAGGACTCATGGAGACTGATTTGCACTAAGAATACAGTACTGTAGATGTAAAAAAATAAAGAAAAACACAATAAAAATAGCGGAGATCTTCTCTGGGAGCTATTGTGAACCGGAATCACTGTGTACTGAATCACGAGTCATGTTTCATGAATCGTGAATCAAGTTTCGGCTGAAACATGTCGCGTGGCTCAACTCATACAAGTTTAAGCAAGTGCGCCGAGTACCGAGCAAATGATGAGAACTGAGACACAAGTCAAAATGGTTCGACAACAAAAGTACCATTGTATATGCATAGCTAATAGCTGTAATATGACTATCTGCTTCTATTGTCAGCTAAGCTACCATGCCCTCCTACAAGGCCACACCGATGCAGAAATGACAGGGTGTGTTTGCGGCCTGATCAAATCTGTAACAATGTGGACAACTGCGGCGACAACTCGGATGAAGAGCAATGTGGTGAGCCAATTCCAGAAGCCTCTCTAACGATTAAGCAAACGTTGAGTGTGTTCACATAGTACTCTACCATACTTAGTTGTGTTGTGATTTTAAGCTTTCTCAATTTGGTCAAGAAAGTAATGAACTTCATAACGATTAAATCTTTAAATGTACAAACCAGAGACTGTGCCTGTCAGACCAAAGCCGTGTGGGAAGACTGAATTTACGTGCAGTAACCGGCGCTGCATCCCTGCTCAGCTGCAGTGTGACTTATTCGATGATTGTGGTGATGGAGGATCTGATGAGCATGACTGCAAGGCCTGTGAGTATCTCCGCTGTCTGAGTGATGTGCACTTCTTGATTGGAATATCTGCAAATGATCATCAGGGAAATCTAGCTTCAGCATATAAATGTGACCCAGCTCAGTACAGGCTTTCTAGAAACTTCTGAGGATGAGGTAATGCTTTAAAAGCTTTTGATGCACAGTAAAATATTCGATTATGTACATATGCAGTACTGTGCAACACCTGTGTACAGTACATGTAACAACAATCTGTAACCCTTTGATATGACACCCAAAAGTGAGTTGAAGTGCATTTTGTTTCCACTGATTCTGCTTGAGATGTTTCTACAACTTATTACAAATTGGAGTCCACCTGTGGTAAATTCAGTTGATTGGACATGATTTGGGATTGCCAACACCTGCCTATATAAGGTCCCACAGTTGACAGTGCATATCAGAGTAAACTCCATGCCATGGGGGCAAAGGAATCATCTGCAGACCTCAGAAACAGGATTGTGTCAAGGCATACATCTGGAGAAGGGTACAGAAAAAGTTCTGCAGCTTTACAGGTCCCAAAGAGCACAGTGGCCACCATCATTAATGGAAGAAGTTTGGAACCACCAAGAATCTTCCTAGACCTGGCCGCCCAGCCAAACTGAGTGATCGGGGAAGAGAGGCCTTGGCCCGGGAGGTGAGCAGGAACCCGAGGGTCACTGTGACAGAGCTCCAGCATATCCTTGTGGAGATGGGTCAACTTTTCAGAAGATCAGCCATCTAGGCAGCACTTCACAAGTCACCCCTTTATGGTAGAGTGACCAGACAGAAGCCAGTCCTTAGTGAAGGGCACATGACAGTTTGCCAACAGGCACCTAGAGGATTCTCAAACCATTAGAAACAAGATTATGTGGTCTAATGAAACCATATTTGAACGTTTTGGCCTGAATACCAAGCTGGCTAATGCCATCCCTACAGTGAAGCATGGAGGTTGCAGCATCATGATGTGGGGATGCTTTTCAGCCATGGGACTGGGACGACTAGTCCTGATAGAGGGAAAGATGAATGCAGCTAAGTACACAGAGATCCTTGAAGAGAACCTGCTCCAGAGTGCTCTGGACCTCAGACTGGGGCGAAGGAGTACCTTCCAACATGACATCAACCCAAAGCACACAGCCAAGAAAACACAGGAGTGGCTTTGGAGAAAGTCTGTGAACGTCCTTGAGTGTTGAGTGGCCCAGCCAGAGCCCAGACCTGAATCCCATAGAACATCTGTGGAAGGAGATGAAAATGGTTGTGTACCGACATTCCTCATCCAACCTGAAAGAGCTTGCAAGGATATGCCAAGAGGAATGGGCAACAATATCCAGAAACAAGTGTGCCCAGCTCGTAGCTTCTTTCCCAAGACAACTTGAAGCTGTAATTGCTGGCAAAGGTGCATCAACCAAGTAGTAGGCTCAGATATGTACATAGATGTACCTCTAAATAACGCAGTTTTGTCAGTAAAATAAAATTGAATATTTTCTAAAAACATGCTTTCACTTTGTCATTGTGGACTATTTTGTGACAAGAAATGAACTCAATCTATTGTAGAATAAGTCTGTAACATAAAGAAACATGGAGAAGGTTAAAGGGGTGTGCAGACTTTCCGGCTTGACTGTATCTATCAGAGAACTGAAGGTTATCCTTTAAAAATAATGTGGATGCACTTAGCAGCATTGGTAGGACTAGCACAATACTTGGTCTAGACCACAGACCGGTCAGAATGCTTACCATAACATCCTTGGTTTACCATCAAAGTGGCATGCGGATGCACGGTGAGAAGATGACAAGCCAGTGGAACAAGTTTGATGCTCTGTGTAATGTTCTGCTGTGATCTAGCATGTGGATGTCAGCTGACACGTACCTCTTACAGTACCTAAACGTCATTGGGGATATAGGATATAATGGTTTGGCTCAACTGAGTACAGTGGTACCTCGGTTCTCATCGTTAATTCATTCCAGAAGGCTTGTCCTCAACTGAAAAAAACTTACATTAACCAACAGTGGGTCAAAAATAATTAACACAAAGCTTATTTTATAATAAAGTGTTGAAACATCTCATGTAATTTAGTGAGTAATGAATTGAAAGTGAAAAGTAAAAGCAAACACTTACTCTATTGACAAACTCTGGGTGCTAGCATAGCTGCAAAGTTAACTGCAGCCTGTGTTTTGGAGCATTCAATTCCTGTTTGGTTTTGGTTTAATTTTGGTTGGCTCTAATAATCTAACCTTTTTAGGACACATGGAGACTTATTTGCACTAAGAATACAGTACTGTAGATGTGAAAATAAAGAAAAACACGATAAACATAGCAGAGATCTTCTCTGTGGGCTGTTGTGAACCTGAATCACTGTACTGAATCATGAATCATGAATCAAGTTTTGGCTAACATGAGTCGCGCAGCTTGACTGATACAAGTTTAAGCAAGGCCGCAGAGTACCGAGCCGACGACGAGAACTGAGACAAATTTTTCTAGTCAAAATGGGTCGAGAACCGAATTCGACAAGTTCCGAGGTGGTCGAGAACCGATGTACCACTGTATATTTATTCTGTGCTTCTCACCAACAAGCATGGAAACACATCTTTTTAGAAGGTAATAAAATGCTTTAATCAGTATGCCATTTCATTTAAGCTCTCTTTCATTCCAGCATTAAATGGAGACTTATGTGCAAAGAGGACGAATCCATGCGGAGAGGATGCCGTGTGCAATCAAACAAGTGCTAATGTCATTTGCCATTGCAAGCCTGGATTTCAAAGGAATTCCAAAACTAAAATGTGTGAAGGTACAGCGGTTTCATCACAAATGAAATAACCTGAAGTGTTAGCTCAGCATGGAATCATACATTCATGTCCTTTATTTACACAGTTTAATGTCATTGCAGTCACCTGACACACGTGTATTCACAGCATGTGATGTTTTACTAAGGCTTTAGTGTAAGAACATAATGTTGAACCAGCTTCTAAGTCAAATGGATTGTATAGAGTAGAAACAAGACTTGAGAGATAGACGAGTTGAACATGAAATATGGGTCTGGGTTGGTGCTTTCAGAAGCTTGTCAGTACTGCAGCATGTTTGACTAACTGAAGCAGTATTAATGACCTGACTTTAAGAGCACCGGCATGAATGAGCTCAATAAAATGCATGATTTAAAAACTGTGACCTAAGAAGAATCTCTGCAGTCCAAATATTTTCCTTTTTCAAGCGAGAACGATGTGCTGTGACGCTGTTGTATTAAAAGCACAGAAGGATCAATATTAGGACTGTCATACTTTACAGCATCTAATAATGCTACAACTTTTCTTTTCTCAGAAATCAATGAGTGTCTATATTTTGGCACTTGCTCCCACTACTGCACTAATACTAAAGGATCATACAAATGTACATGTGACAAAAACTATAAGGATATCAACACCAACTGTGTAGCTAAAGGTAAGGACCTAGATTTTTCACTGGTTTAAAGCTAAATGCTTTATAGGTTTGAAGAAAATGCTTTCTCTAGACACAAATGAGAGTAAATGCATCACCTTAATAAACCAAGCTATGAAATTATTCAGTATTCTGCCAGACTTTTAAGGCCATGTCAAATTCGACAATAACTTAAATAGTGTACTTTCACCACTGTTTAATATATTTATAGGGCAGTGTTTTGAATTTCATTTAGTCCTCCATTTATTTTCAGGCATATAGAGTTTATTAGCTAAATATAATAAACAGCGAGTCTCCTCACTACATGCAAATTCCCTTATGTGCACCCATTTTGATACATTCAAAACCACAGCTGTAGAAATTACAGGAACATATACCAAAATGTGCCATTTTTATAGTTATGCCATGTGAAGATGTACATTATTAATAATTACTATCAATTATTAGACATTGAAGCTTCACCTTTTAAAATATGTATTCTTGTATGTTTGCTAGATGGAAAATTAAAACAATCACAAACACTATGATGTAAAGATCTAAATGGTTATTATTGATGTATTTTAAATTCTATTTTAAGTTTCATTCAAGAAAATTATTAGAAACCCTATACAGGTACTTACAGTGCTGATAGAAAATCATTGTACTGATTTGAAGTAGCCACTTTTTTTTTGTCATTTTTTTTATTAGTTAAAAATGAAAAACTAGGAAAACAGTGTCAGCATGTTCAGAGTTGTTGATCTGCTGGAAAGTGAATCACCTGGCCATTTTCAGCTGTCTATCAGAGGACTGCAGGTTGTCCCCTTAAAAGAATTTAGATGTACTTGGCAGAACCCATTTTCCCTTCAGTCCTGACCAATTGCCCAGTCCCTGCTGAGGAAAGCACACCCACAACAATCCACAGTAGGTATTTTGTATTTTGGCTGGTTTTTGCCAATCATAGTGCTTGGATTTCAGACTCTGAACTTTGTAGGAGACTACAGGATCTTGAAGATTCAGCTTGAGATGTTCCAGAGGAGTCTTCTTTTTGCCACTCCTTACAGGCCGGCTTCCTGTCAGCTTGTGAGATTATTGCCACACGCACAGACCAACAAATCTCAGAAATAAAGACATGCAAGTCCTTCAAATCTGAGCTGGCCATTTGAGAGCTTCTTTCTTTAGTATCGTCCTGGCTTGGTCATCCAGTTTAGAGGGACAGCCTTGTGGTAGACAAGGTGTTGATGGTGTCATATACATTCCACTTGATAATGCTCTGAATGTTATTCATGGATAGTTAGTAGGGATGCACCGTATATATTGAGCAACCGAAAGTATTTGCTATTTGTATTTGCAAGATGCTCTTAGTTTTCTCCACATTTGCTAAATGACTTGATGTAAATTTAATTTGCACCTTCTTTTTAAAGAAATTAGTGCATCATGCCGCCATCGCTGATACCGAGTGTTCATCGGGTCTGTCTTTATTCCTAGCCAATTCCCTTGCTCCCTATGTCCTATGAAGGGCACTCTCTAAGCTTTCTAATCAACAGTAAGTCTGGTTACTGATTGCGTTACGTTCTCTACACGATTTTGCTGGTAACTGGACATCATTGATTAAAACTAGCAAGAGTCAAAGTATTTATATGTGAAATTTATAAGAAAGTATAAGTATTTACAACAGGTGCAAGGTAATTCAATCATTTTATTTTATTTTTAAGTCTTCCACATAATCCTGCAATTAAATCTTATACATATGGGTACTTTTTAAAGTAAAAAAAAAAAATATTTTAAAGTAAAATACATTTAAAGTATTACAAATTAACTTTTATAGTGCATGTTGTTTTACGTTTAAACAATTGTGCTTCCTTTGTATTTTGTTTTATTAAGTACGGCTCAGAAACTTTTTCCTCAATCTACCTTTGTTATACATTAAAGTTAGCAGAGAGTAAAGTTGGATAATTTCTTTATCCTGCCTCGACAAAAAGAAAGATTTAATTCTTCCTGTTTATTCATGCCTAATGTGGAGGAATAAATTAAAAAGACAAATTAAACAAAAAAAGTGAAAATTCTGTGCGTGCTTAAACTGCGAGACCCTTTGAAAGAATGTGTTTGATGTTTGGCCAAATGTTTCTTTTTCTTCAGCTTCAGGTTTGTCCAAAAATTCCGGTGCATCCCTAAGTCAGAAATCTCTTAAATCTTTTTGTATGCTTCTCCTGACTTGTGTCCCGGAGCCCTTTTGAACGCATCTTTCCAGCCATGGTTAAAACAGCTGGTTTTATTCTGAAGTAACTAACCTACTGCAATTAAAGTCAGGTTGGGACCAGTTAACCTGGTGCATTAATTTATTCTTAGCCTTTATTGTGATACCAAGTACTTTTTGACATTGTAGAATGATTTTCTAAAGGCACTGTTGGTCATTGATGGAGACTGGCATAAGAAGTTATGCATTTACCTTTAATTAGCAAAGAAACACCCATAGCATCTTTCTAATGTCAAAACTAATTGCTCGCTTTTTACATTGTTAGTTTTGTTGTTTACAGTAGATTGTGATGTTGATACATAATGCTTAGCCATATAATTCATTTACTGTTCTGTACTGTTAGATTACTTTGCAATGTAGCTTAACAATTTTCATGCAGTTCTATAATGATTGTTATACTGTTTGAATCTGTTCAGTTTGCACTGATGTTTTGCCATTGCTGTGACTCTGTAATTTTTCAAACTGTTGTCTTAAACCCCAAATGGAATTTAGCCACTTCTCATTTTTTTTGCATATTAATAACTCAACGGGCAGGACCAGAAGATCGAGTGCTCTACATAGCTAATGACACTGAAATCCGAAGTTTTGTGTATCCATTTAACCAGAGCCATGGACACAAAGTTCTTGCTCGCATCGAGGAAAACGCCCGCATCATTGGGATGGATGCTCTGTTGCACCTTCAAAAGTTTATCTGGGCTACCCAGTTTAATCCGGGTGGACTTTTTTACAAAGAAATCATAGACAGGAGTCAAACTAAATCAAATGCTGGAATAATAGTAAGTATTGCTAACTGTGGAAGGCATGTCAGTATCTGGAATATTACCATGTTTCTCAGTTACTACGTGTTGTTACATTCTTGTGCAACGTCACCATCTTGAATGATTATTACTGTACAGGTATGCTCTGTTTACCGACCAGCCAGTCAATGTCTGTTCGCTTTAACAACTTAATTGGTAACAATTAAAATAAACGATAGGTAAAAAAAGCTGTCTGACTCTGGACGTGTGCATGTAATCAGCCAATCAATGTGAGTCACCTCAGTCAGGGCTGTGGTAGCCTAGCGGTTAAGGTACTGGACTATGGAGGAGAATTTGCAGGGTTCAGATCCCAGCTCAAGTGGGTCCTTGAGCAAGACCCTTAACCATCAATTGCTTGGATTGTAACCGTTGTAATTCCTACGATTGTAGAAGTTGTAAGTCTCTCTGGGTGAGGGCATCTGCTAAATGCCTTGACGATGATGTCATCAGTCAACACTGCGATTTCACGAGCAGAGGCAGGAGTTAAGAGTGGAAGTTCGTCTTCCATGTGTGTTAACTATCTAAGTAACTTCCCGTTGTTGTGCTCACCTACTCGTTCACTCAGGTGTGATCTAACTCGGTTGATGTGCTTAGAGACTTTTTTGTGGATGTTACTCATGTGCGTGACTTTCCACTTGTTATTTATAGCAAGCTGTAAATTGTGTTCGTAAGTGTGTCTGTCCTATTGTAAGTAGTACTCTTTTGTGTGTCCTTCCATTGCTTGTATATTCTCTCATCTATAATTATATAAACAGGTTCACATTCACTGGTTGAGTCTCTGTGTTATGGGGCTGATCTTCCGTGTTGTTCGTAATACTGTCTATCAACGCATTTTTGGCTTCTGCCAAACAAAAGTATCAGGTCAATCATGTCATCCTCTTAAGTGTTATGGCTTCCCTCTACACGGGGTCGTAACAGTACGTTACTGCATTTTCTATAATTATAGTGAATTTCCTTAAATTACAAAAGGTTTAGCATGTGTATAACAGTTTAGGCTTCCACTTGTGTTTTCAGTAGCATCTCTGGTGCTAAAAACAAAAGTAAATAATGAAATTGCCCACGTCAGTTAACAACCTGTTTCACAGAACATAATACGATTGTCAAACAGTGCATACCTGTATATGTTATCTTCTGTTAATTTATATTGATTATTTTTATTAAGCAAACCAAGAACCATATGAACTGAAGCATTTTCTATCCTCTTGCCCTTTCCAGTGTCCTGACTTTAGGCGACCTCGAGATGTGGCAGCTGATTGGGTAACTGGAAATATCTACTGGACAGACCACTCGAGGATGCACTGGTTCAGCTATTACACAGCTCACTGGACCAAGCTGAGATACTCTATTAATGTGGGCCAGCTCAAGGGACCTAACTGCACCCGTCTGATAACTGATATTGCAGGAGAGCCGTATGCCATTGCGATCAATCCAGTCAAAGGGTGAACTTCTTAGTTTATCTTCTTTGGTCATTTTTACAGCCCTAGAATAAGCTCTAGTAGTATAAAACTTTACTGTTTGTAAATCCCATAAGGGGAAAGGTCAAGACTTACGTGAGGCGAATGATAAAGCTCATATTCAATTCAGCTTACTTCAGCCATGTAGTCATTATAATCCTCACTGACAAGGGTGGATGGTTAAACTTGGCAAAGGTCCATTTCTTTTAGAGCTGCTGGCTTTCAGAATTCTTTTAACGATCGATCTGCTTCGTCTCTAAACCAACATTTATACGAAAACAAACCTGGTCCATGGTAATTGGGTTGCCCCCCACCCCCTGAGTGCTGAGACTTGGGAGTCTCGGACAAGATGGAAACAAGTAGGAAAAGCAAATCTGGAATCAACATGACGTATAACCAACACTGTCAGAGATCACCACCTGAATTTGTAGCTCAATTAACAAACCATCTGCTCCTACAATGCCCGGAACCCTCCCGCTGAACTTCACAATGGAAAACAACTCGAGCTTGACCCATTGTGGTTTGCATCCTGCCTCTAGCGAGGTGAGGCTTGAGTTGAGGTTTAAAACTGTTTCCCAATGGTTGGTTTCTGGAAAGTGGAAGTTCAGGTTCAGGTAGTGGTCTCTGTGACATCAGAATCTCTGGGTGGGGGATGGGTGGGTTGTATCGTGACAGTAATCAAGGATTCCTTGACATTACATCTGTCAGTTACTATTTTAAATTGTAACTGCAGTTGTACCCCGACTTCCCCAACTACTATCCAGTGATTCAAAAGGCATCCCAAATTTTTCATGTATTAAGCTAATATCAGTGTAGCACAGTGGGTGGCACAAGATGCCGTTCTGAATGGCATCTTGCCTCTGTTCAGACTCTCCACTTATCCCTTATCAGTAGTTCCCTAAACTTATAAAGGAAATTTGTACAATTTTTATTTAGGCACAAGGGGTGGGCAATATGATATTTCATCGTTTATCATGATCAATTTTGTTATCATGATAGATGATATGCTTTTCTGAGCATATCGAGGATATCGTCAGTGCTTAAAGAACACTGATCAACTGCATGTTTCATTAAAAAGAGTGTAATTAGTCAGGTTTAATTGGATGAAGTGCAGCACATTTTGAATAAAAATCACTTTAAGTATGGGATAATATTTGAATGGTTTTTAAGAATCTGTTGCTACTGATGCATTTTGTCTTTGATCATATGTATTATGATAAATATTGTGTATCATGAAAATGACTTTAATTATCGTGATATAATATTTTGACCCTATCGCCCACCCCTATTAGACACATTTATTGATGGTAAAGAAAACTGGCTCTGTAGTAACCTGGGAAACCAACTACGTATTCATACAGAAGGGATAACAAATGTGAGAAACAAGATGCACAAGGAAGGTGAACAAGGTCTAGTGGTAAAGACAACATGCCAGGAAGGCCCTCAGAAGTCTAAAGTCCAGAGAATATTATACTAAGAGTGAGCTGCATACAGTCGTATGAAAAAGTTTGGGCACCCCTGATAATTTTCATGATTTTTCTTTATAAATCATTGGTTGTCCAGCTCAGCAATTTCAGGTAAATATATCATATAGCAGATGAACACCGTGATATTTGAGAAGTGAAATTAAGTTTATAGGTTTTACAGAAAGTGTGCAGTAATTATTCAAACAAAAAAATTAGGCAGGTGCATAAATTTGGCACCCTTGTCATTTGAATACCTTTAGCACTAATTATTGGAACACAAAATATGTTTTGTAAGCTCACTGACCCTTGATCTACATACACAAGTGAGTCCAACTATGATAAAGGGTTAAGGTGGCCAATTGGAAGTTTTTCTCCTCTTTGCATCTTCTCTGAAGAGTGGCAATATGGGAGCCTCAAAACAACTCTCAAATGGCCTGAAAACAAAGGTTGTTCAACATCATGGTTCAGGGAAAGGGAAAAGCTCTCTCAGAGATTTCAGCTGTCAGTTTCCACTGTGAGGAACATAGTGAGGCAATGGAAGACCACAGGCACAGTTCTAGTTAAGGAACTCCCGAAGTGGCAGACCAAGAAAAATCTCAGATAGGCAGAGGTGAAGGATGGTGAGAACAGTCATAGTCAAAGCCACAGACCACCTCCAAGAGACCTACAACCTCATCTTGCTGCAGATGGTGTCACTGTTCATCGTTCAACTATACAAGCGCACCTTGCACAAGGAGAGGCTGTATGTTAGAGTAATGCAGAAGAAGCCTTTTCTGCAGGGACACGCCACAAACAGAGACACTTGAGGTGTGCTACAGCACATTTGGACAATCCAGCTTTTTTTTTTTCATTTTGGAATAAAGTGCTGTGTACTGATGAAAACTAAAATTGAGTTATTTGACATAACAAGGAGCGGAAAAGGAACACAGCATCCCAAGACAAACACTTGCTACCCACAGTAAAATTTGGTGGCGGTTCCATAATGCCCGCGGGACTGTGTGGCCAGTGCAGGTACTAGGAATCTTGTTAAAATTGAGGGTCGCATGGATTCCAGTTAATATCTCCAGATTCTTAAGAACAATGTTCAAGAATCAGTGACAAAGTTGCACCGAGGCCAACGACCCCAAACCCTGCTCATAATCTACTAAGGCATTCATGCAGAGGAACCAGTACAACGTTCTGGAATGGCCATCTCAGTCCCCAGACATGAATATTACTGAAAATGTGGGCTGTCCATGCTTGGAAACCATCAAAGATGACTGAACTGGAGATGTTTCTAAAGAAGAATGGTCCAAAGCACCTTCAACCAGAATCCAGACTGGAAGCTGTAGGAAGCGTTTAGCGGCTGTTATTTCTACAAAATGAGGATCTACTAAATATTGATGTAATTTTTCTGCTGGGGTGCCCAAATTTATGCACCTGCCTAATTTTGTTTGAATAATTACTGCAACACTTTCTGTAAATCTATAAACTTCATTTCACTTCTCAAATATCACTGTGTTCATCTGCTATATGATATATTTAACTCAAGTTGCTGATCTGAACAACCAATGATTTATAAACTAAAATCATGAAAATTATCAGGGGTGCCCAAACTTTTTCATACGACTGTACATGCTGCAACAATGTAGAATTTTTTTCCATTTAAAAATATGTAAATTGGGCTGCTGCTTTCCAAATATTTGGTACCCAAACCAGTTTTCTGAAGTAAGTTGCATTTGAATAGCGGGGCACAACTATACAGTACCGTACTCTGCAAAAGTCTTAGACCACCATTAAATTAAATACCTTTGTTTAGCGATGGTATAATAACAATATATAGTTCTTTTCAGGTTCTTTTTTAGAATACAACCAGAAAATACAGGAAATGTGTATATAATGTCAAGAAATGAAAACAAATATAAAAAAATAGCTTATGTAGGCTACAGTGGCCAAATGTAGCAACAGCACCCATTTATAGTCTGAAGAAGCAATCAGAAATGGTATTTTTGGAAAATATAAGCCAAGAAACCATTTTTTATTCAGAAGGGTAACATGGCGAAAAGGCGAAGATATGCTAAAACTCAGAAATATTGGAATGAATATCTGTGGAAAAGAGTATTATGAAGGGACGTATCCAAGTTTGGGGGTCCAATCATTGACAATGTTATATATGGTTATTGTCCTATTGTTAAAACAACAAATCTAATGGTGGGATAAGACTTTAAGTACTGTGTATATGTACTGTACATGAGTAAAAATGGCAGGGCCAAGCAGTTACTTGGTAATTGTGTGGAATTGCTAAACCAATTTGCCCATTTTGGCATGCAGTGCTATTTGCAGTGCCTTAGTGTTCGAGCTAGACTGGAAATCTCATTTAATCTCAGTAATAAGGAATCGGCAGAGCACTATTCAATCTCATGCTGTCGAGTCAATGTTGACTCATTTCAGCTTTAGCAATACTTTCATCTGTAGGGCTTTCATAGCAAGATGTGGAAGTGCATTGCCAGGTCTTTATTCGCTTCAGTGCTGTTGCCCAGTATGATGTTCAGTTTGTAACTGCTCCATCTGACCTACACGCTGGAAGCCCAGCCAGGGATCTGAACCCAGGTCCTTAGTAGCTACTGTTTGCAGCTGCTGGTTCTTACATATGAGCCACAGGGCTGCCAATTACATCTTCTTAAATGTAATCACAAGTTTCCATTATCAGTATAGTTTTAAAATAGCCGTATATACAGTATATACAGTACTGTGCAAAAGGCCACCAGATTTGTTGCTTTAGCAATGGAATAATGAGCATATATGACATATTGTCAACTATTGGACCCAAATATTTCAAACTTGGATTCGTCACTCCATAATACTCTTTGTGAGCTTTAGCATGTCTTTACTTATTCACGCTGTTCCTCTTCCAAAACAGTGTTGTTGATTTTTACCCATTGAAAAAAGCGTTTCTAATCAAGCTTCTTCAGACTATAAGGTCAGGTTGGCATTCCAGTGAAGCTGCCAAATGCAGGTATTGCTCAAGGTCATACTTTGTTCACCTTTTTAATACTGCATACAACTTTTTTGTATTTTCTGGTTGTAGTCTAATAAAGATACTGAGAAATAATTATAAATGCTCATGTATCTAATTTAATAGTGCTCTGCACATTCGCACAGTACTGTAGATGAACAAACATGGAAGTCTATATAAGCAGAAGATGCTTAGAGTTATCTAGCTGTTGTGAACTTCCCCAGAGCTGGCTAGCAAAGTAGCTACTCGTATTTTTTTTTATTATGTATAGCAAAATATAGAAAATAAACTAGTATATCTATTCTCGGGAATAGTATATTCGGGACTGTGGTGGCCTAGTGGTTAAGGTACTGGACTCTGGACCAGAAGGTCTAGGGTTCAAATCCCACCTCTGCCAAGCTGCCACTGTTGGCTCCTTGAGCAAGACCCTTAACCCACAATTGCTTGGATTGTAAGATTGTACCAATTGTAAGTCGCTCTGGATAAGGGTGTCTGCTAAATGATGTAAATGTAAATGTATTCTAACCTGTTAACCCTCTGTTGATAATCTGTAGTCATTCATAGCACTAATGTATTCTTTCTGGAATCAGTTTCCTTTCTGTGTTTTGTAACTTTGGCATCCAAATCAGTTCTGAATGTATGGCATCAATGAATGTGTGAAAGCAATTCCCTTAAGTCCAGGGTTCACGAAGATGTATGTTCATGTTCATGTTGCAAAATGTGCCAATCTGATTCGAATACATTTTGCTCGCATGGTCCTGCCATATTTTGCAGTTCCATCAGAGGTAGTTTGTGCCAGAAAATGTTAATAGTATGCTGTTAAATTAACATTATAACACATAATAACCCACATTTGCTTATATTAACCCAAAATCATGGCCCTTATTGACCGTTGACTAACAATTAAGTGGCAATTAATTAAAGAAAAAAAGCTTTTGCAAATCTGTTCAGTGCCAGAGGTTTAGTGATTGTCTGATATGGTCATTTCTATTATAATGTAACAAGACACATCATGTGTATAGGGTGGGTGGTTTTATTTTGTATACAGGATTATTTGATGTTTTTAGGCTGTTGAGGCGCTGTGTGCCGACCCATAGTTTATGAATTATGCTACAATCGTAACACTATATTCTCTATATTTTACAGCCATCCCCGATAACACCTATATCTGTTTCAGGATGATGTACTGGTCTGTTATTGGTGATCACTCACATATTGAGGAGTCAGCAATGGATGGATCTGTGCGTAGAGTGCTGCTGGATAAAAAGCTCAGGAGACCCACAGGTATTATTCTTTAGCTTTGTCTATACTATGAATGTACTGCACCGACGTACTTTATATCTCAGCAGAGAGATGAATCGTGGACACTACAGAGGATAGATCAGTAAAAAGAAGATGGGATTCCTTTTGTTTTCAGAACAATAGGCCGCTTAATGCTTTAGGAGGAATTCATCTCTTCTTTTAAGATAAAATGATGTACTGATGCTTCAAGGACTTTTTTGCCTTTATAATACCTCATTTCAGTCCCTATTCCTCAGTGATTCTGTAGCTGACTGAAACTTGGGCATAACGTATCTCTATAAGCTCAGTGCACGATACCACTGAATGATATAACACATCGATTTATACCGAATGTTTCTGTGTAGCATGATCTTTGGCACGCCATGGTGAATGCATTTGTTGTGAGATGTCATGCTGGGGGGTATTGCTATTCGTTTACTAATTTAAAAGCTGAAAAAGAAGGTACAACCAAAGACACAACATGCCTTTCAGCAAAGCTGCAGGCGCTGAGACATTATAACATTTGTTACACTTAAATCTCTGCTCGTTTGCCCTAATCCTAAATGAGAATCTTTAGTTTGCCGAACTCCAAAATGAGAACTGCAGACCTGTTCATTGATTTGTCTGATTCATAAGAAAAATGCGCCTGACTTTAATATCTTCCCCAGGATTAGCTCTTGATTACTTCACCCAGCGTTTATATTGGGCCGACGCAGAACTTTCAGTTATAGGGAGTCTGTGTTTGGATGGCTCAGATGCTCTGGTGGTGATCGATGGCAAACAGGGTAAGATAAACAAATAAAGACTACCATTACCTCTCATCTTCTTTTCAGGACCACCACAATGGGATTATTACTTATTTGATGGTATATGGACCATTCTACTGTGGGGTTACAAAAAAAAAAAAAAAAAAAGTATATAGACAGGGATTATATGGTAATGTATTTAAACCCAGTGCATTAATTAAAAAAGTAGCATTTATAGGGTGTTTCTAGTGCACATACTATCAGAATCTTGTTGTTTTTAATCCCAGTTCCAGTTAAAAGCAGTACGTTGTAATTCTGAAAACAAAGTTTTCATCCTCTCATAAATGGCCCCACCCTCACTGAATGTTCTCTCAGCATCTCTTTGTTTTTAGTCACTCAGTAGTCCCAGTTTATGAGCTGTACGTTCTATTGCAGGAAACAAAGTTTCTCTGCATTTTCTACACTATTTTTGAATATCGGCCACATAAGTGCAGATATTGGCTGATGCCGATTATTTAAAAATTGCTGGAAGTTTAAAAAGCTGTTCTCCAAAAAGAACATGTTTTGTGGACGGATGAGACAAAAATAGAACTTTTTGGTTTAAAAGAGAAGCGTTATGTTTGGAGAAAGGAAAACAGTGCATTCCAGCATAAGAACCTTATCCCATCTGTGAAACATGGTGGTGGCAGTATCATATTTGGGCCTGTTTTGCTGCATCTGGGCCAGGACAGCTTGCCATCATTGACGGAACAATGAATTCTGAATGATATCAGAGAATTCTAAAGATAAATGTCAGAACATCTGTCCATGAACTGAATCTCAAGAGAAGGTGGATCATGCAGCAAGACAATGACCCGAAGCACACAAGCCGTTCTACCAAAGAATGGTTAAAGAAGAATAAAGGTACTGTTTTGGAATGGCCAAGTCAAAGTCCTGACCTTAATCCAATTGAGATGTTGTGGAAGGACCTGAAGCCCACCAACATCCCAAAGTTGAAGCTGTTCTGTACGGAGGAATGGACTAAAATATCTCACCAGATACTATAAGCAAAGGTTCACATACTTTTGCTGCTCACTAATATGTAATATTGGATAATTTCCCTATATAATATTTTTGTCTCATTTGTAACTGGGTTCTCTTTATCTACTTTAAGGACTTCTGAAAATCTGATGATGTTTTAGGTCATATTTATGCAGAAATATAGAAAATGCTAAAGGGTTCACAAATTTTCAAGCTTGGATTTGTCCAAACATATTCCCATCGTAAATCGGGACGTACCTGTAAATATGATTTTATGTGTGTACAAAAGTTCTACACAACACATGTGCTGCCTAGCTTCTGTGAGGATGTTTATTTGGTTTTATTTAATGTCACTTTCAGTATCAGTAGCTATTTATCGACAGACACAAGGTTTCACTCATGTCTACACAGGGAGGGCATACAAACTGTGCCCACACAGGCTACAAGTCAAAGGTTGTGATCGAACCATGCTGCCTCAACCTGAAGAGTCCTCTCGGTTGCTCAGTATTAAGCATAACATTTTGATAGAATGGTCTATATATGAATAATTATTGGAGGTTAGGACTGAATATTGAGCGTCTTTATAAAATAAATAATTGACTTGTCTGTTCTTTCCCCTCCTATTCAGGGATAGCACAGCCATACAGGATCGACATCTTTGAGAACATTATTTATGGAACCGATCTGAAACATAAAGTGTTCAGGGTTCACAAGTATGGCAAACAGCCTGTTGAACTTCTGGACCTGGTTATAGAAAAACCTACAAATGTCTTGATCACTCATCGCTTCAAGCAGCAAGATGGTAAGAGTTTTGTGTTTCTCTTTACAATGTTCATTAAAGTTGCTGGATTGTAGGACGATGGTTTCGACTTTATGGGGAGCTGTGTGTTGTGGTTAAGAGTTGTGCTTTATTGATGGGTTTTTGAAGGCTAGGACTTTGACCACTGAGTAAACCCATCCTGCATGTAGCGGACACCCTTATCCAGAACAACTTACAATTGAGCCAAAGAGATGAGTGTTAAGCTTCTTGCTCAAGGGTCCAACACAGGAGGCTTTGCCAAGCTGGGATTTGAAAACTCAGCTTTCTAATTAGAAGTCCATGGTATTAAATGTAGAGCCAAATCATCCCACATTCAGCAGACACCCTTATCCCGAACGACTTATAGTTTAGCAGTGCAGATAAACTGTCTTGCTCAAGTTCCCAGCATTGGCAGCTTGGCAGGTTTGGAATTTCCAGTCTAGAGCCTACTCTGGATAAAAAAAATGTCATTATATCTATGGTCTTCTATAAGTCATTTACCTACCAACACAAACACACACACACACACATACTGCCTGGCCAAAAAAAAAGGTCACACTCTAATATTTTGTTGGACCGCCTTTAGCTTTGATTATGGCACTTATTCACTGTCGCATTGCTTCCACAACCTTCTGCAATGTCACAACATTTATTTCTGTGCATTTATTTCTTGCATTCATTTTTCTTCAAGATCTTGTATTCATGATAGGAGATCTGGACCACTGCGCAAAGTCTTCTCCAGCACATCCCAAAGATTCTCAATGGGGTTCAGGTCTGGACTCTGTGGTGGCCAGTGATGTCTCATGCTCCCAGAACCATTATCATTTTCCTGGTGCTTGTCCCCACTGGATGCGGGGGTCCACCCACTGCCACTTCAATGCCACTGAGAATACTCCAGCTGACGTGTCACTCCGTCTGTCGCCAGAGGCCACACTCAAACCATACCAATTTAGTGTAATCAATTAACCTAACTTGCATGTCTTTTGACTGTGGGAGGAAACCGGAGTGCCCAGAGTAAACCCATGCAGGCATGGGGAGGACATGCAGACTCCACACAGAAAGGACCCAGGCCACCCCACCCTGGGATTGAACCCAGGACCTTCTTGCTGTGAGGTGGCGATGCTACCCACCGAGCCACTGTGCCGCCCCTCATGCTCCCTGAACCACTCTTTCACAATTTGACCCTTCTGAAACAGATTAACTTCTTTTATACAACCACAGGATGTGTCTTTCAGCATGGTTGTTTAACCAATGAGAAGCTACTCACTGCATCAGTTAGGGTTAAAGCACTTGTTGCCAGCTGGTGATCTTTTTGGCCAGGCAGTGGGTGAATCCCATTTCAGGGGCTGCATCCTTCGAAGGACGCGGTCTATGCGGTCTACGAAGGTGTGTGCTTGGAAGGCTGGGTAGACCGCGGCAAAGACGGAACCGAAATGAGACGGTCTACTCTGCATTGGATTTCCTGTTTGCATCAGGAACCACCCGCCCGCACCGTACCACAAAACAGCAATAATTGTTGTAATAATGCAGACAGAAATTTTGAGATTAGTTTATATGCTGTTTTTGGTTTTTCAATTATTGGAAGAAACGCTTCACTGCAGTTCACTGGCATTTATTTTTCCTCAAGCAGTTTAATAAAGGTCTCCGTTTGCTACTTGCTCCCTAAAACAAAACAAAAAATGTTGCGCTATTGCTTTTTAACATTTACCTGTTCGCGTTTTTAAATCCTTACATTTAAATAAAGTATATTCCTCAGCCAATCGTTGCGATATCCCTAAGTTCCCCTCAGGCGCAATGCACCTCGGGATATGGTAGGTCGCGAAGGATACATCGGATGTATCCTTCGTTTTGAGGGAAAAGAAGGACGCATTTGTAGACCGCATACGAAGGAGCCTTCGGAATGGGACAGCCTAGGCGCGCCGCTATGACACAATCGGTCTTCAAAAGCCTTCAGCCTTCGAAGGACGCAGCCCCTGAAATGGGATTCACCCAGTGTATACACAATGGTATCAGATAATTAGTGAGAGAAAACACTTGCACCCTTGCGACACCTGGTGACAGAAAATGGAATTGCAGATGAAATAACGTGACCGAACGCGAGCCTGGCACGACGACAAACAGGAGAGAAAGAGTTGTAATGCTGTGATTTTCAAAATTTAAAGATCCCAGGTGATAAAGCAGAAACACCTATCAAAAGCCATGAAAGGAGTGTCCTGGAATTTGCACATGTGCAAAAAAAATTTTTTTTAATCGCTGCGGTCACATGACCGCTGCTTGGCGCTTCTACTGTTAAACACTGAACTGCACCATCCCATGTTTAACAGACATCCTTATCTAGATTTACTTACCATTTAGCCAGCAAGGTTATGGGTCTTACTCAAAAGTCAGTGATGGTTTTGTAATACTGGAATTTAAACACAACTCATTAGTAGTCCGAAGGCATGACTACTGTTCAATCATGTTTAGAAGATGTATGTTCTGTTGTGGCAGATGGTGATGCTAAATTAAATAATCTTCATTTCTACTGTCGTAAGATGTATTGCAAGGTCTAAGCCAAAAGTTTTACAACGTTGTTGTACTTTGCTGATTCATGGCTATAGAACTGCTCTCTGCAGAGGATCTAATAATTTGTCATTGTTTGTAGTTAAGCGTTTCTGCTCATGTGAGATGTGTTGTACTAGTTGTAACTAGTTTCTGTCCTAGACATCATGATTGATAGATACATCAAAGATACATCACTGATGATGTATCTTCACACCTCATAGTCAAGAAACTGTATTTTGTCTAGGCATTATCAGCCAACCAGAGGCTTAAATGGTTTGACTGGTCAGGGCAGTCTAACAGTTACTGAGCATAGTTGAATATTTGAACACATGCAAGATGGTGGTGATACCTGTTTTTGTCCTAGTCATCCTAATTGGTGCACTGATTATCTAGCTTCATTCACTTACACATCATGATCAATGATCCTGCTTGGTAAGTGCAGAGATTTAACAGGTTTTCCTAATCAGGACTGTCTATAAGTTCTTGTAAGGTGTAGTGTGAGTATTGCTGGCCTTACACCAAACGAACTGAAGATTTCACAGTCGCTGACATTTGCAGAGTCAGAATAAATCTATGAGAGTCTTGCTGGATAAAGTTATGTAATTTCAGTCGTTAGGTGTAAAGTGGTCAGTATAGCTCAGTCTTTTTTTAGCCTTGATGTTCTGATAAAATCAAACGTGTTTAATATTATCGTAAGTTGTAAACCATACAAATTGGATCATACAAACTGTGATATGAACATTGTCAACAACCAATAGGTGAGTTCTCTCCAGGACCAAACAGGAAGCAGCAAAGCGAGTACAGGAATGTCTTTGGCTCGTCCCCAAAAGGGACTTTGAAATAGAGTTTTGATATTTGGATGTACATTTGGATGCTTATTTGTATTCCAAAGATATATGCAGTGGAACCCCGGAATTCGAACGTAATTGGTTAAAGAATTCAGCCTTCCAAATTCGGATTTGTTCAAAGTTCACATCGTATGCATACAGGTTTTACTGACATTTGAATTCGGAATTTTTGTCGAATTTGGGGGCAAAAAAAAAAACTTCAAATGGACTATTTGATGTCCAAAATGTTCGAATACAGAAGAAATTGAATTCTGAGGTTTCACTGTATATATGTGTATATATGTGTATTCGGCCCCCTTGAACTTTTCAACCTTTTGCCACATTTCAGGCTTCAAACATAAAGACATGAAATTGTAATTTTTTGTGAAGAATCAACAACAAATGGGACACAATCGTGAAGTGGAAATTTATTGGATATTTTAAACTTTTTTTTAGAAATAAAAAACTGAAAAGTGCGTTTGTGAACAGCAGTTTTCAGCTCTTTCCACAAATTCTCGATTGGATTCAGGTCTGGACTTTGACTTGGTCATTCTAACACCTGGATACGTTTATTTGTGAACCACTCCATTGTAGATTTTGCTTTATGTTTTGGATCATTGTCTTGTTGGAAGATAAGTCTCTGTCCCAGTCTCAGGTCTTTTGCAGACTCCAACAGGTTTTCTTCCAGAATGGTCCTGTATTTGGCTCCATCCATCTTCCCATCAATTTAAACCATCTTCCCTGTCCCTGCTGAAGAAAAGCAGGCCCAAACCATGATGCTGCCACCACCATGTTTGACAGTGGGGATGGTGCGTTCAGGGTGATGAGCTGTGTTGCTTTTACACCAAACATAACGTTTTGCATTGTGGCCAAAAAGTTCGTCTGACCAGAGCACCTTCTTCCACATGTTTGGTGTGTCTCCCAGGTGGCTTGTGGCAAACTTTTTATGGATATCTTTGAGAAATAGCTTTCTTCTTGCCACTCTTCCATAAAGGCCAGATTTGTGCAGTGTACGACTGATTGTTGTCGTGGACAGAGTCTCCTACCTCAGCTGTAGATCTCTGCAGTTCATCCAGAGTGATCATAGGCCTCTGGGCTGCATCTCTGATCAGTCTTCTCCTTGTTTGAGCTGAAAGTTTAGAGGGACGGCCGGGTCGTGGTAGATTTGCAGTGGTCTGATACTCTTTCCATTTCAATATGGTCACTTGCACAGTGCACCTTGGGATGTTTAAAGCTTGGGAAATCTTGTTGTATCCAAATTCGGCTTTAAACTTCTCCACAACAGTATCTCGGACCTGCCTGGTGTGTTCCTTGTTCTTCATGATGCTCTCTGCGCTTTAAACAGAACTCTGAGACTATCACAGAGCATGTGCATTTATACGGAGACTTGATTACACACAGGTGGATTCTATTTATCATCATCAGTCATTTAGAGATCCTCACTGAACTTCTGGAGTGAGTTTGCTGCACTGAAAGTAAAGGGGCCGAATAATTTTGCACGCCCCACTTTTCAGTTTTTTTATTTCTAAAAAAAGTTTAAAATATCCAATAAATTTTTGTTCCACTTCACGATTGTGTCCCACTTGTTGTTGATTCTTCACAAAAAAATTACAATTTCATATCTTTATGTTTGAAGCCTGAAATGTGGCAAAAGGTTGAAAAGTTCAAGGGGGCCGAATACTTTTGCAAGCCACTGTATACCAACTGGTCCCATAAATGCTTGTTTTGCGAAAAATGTGGCGACCGGGCAGACCAAGGAAGTGTTTCAGTCTGGTAGAGACATTCCAGTTTTCACCATTAGCATGATGGACAATTATCTCAAAGGAATCTAGTTACAGTCTTACAATTAGTGACCAAGCAAGATCCCCAGTCTTTGCAAAATCATAGTCTGTGACCAATATGTGGCTAAAACTCTGTAGTGTCAGATTTTAGTCTTTTAAAAATCTTTTCAAAGTCATCTAGCCTGTGTTTACATGTGCGAGGTATTGTAACCCTTTTCTGTCCTAGCCATCATGTTGGTTTGTTAATGATGGATCTCAGGGTCAAGGATCCAGCTTTGAGGTGTGATGTCTGAGTATTGTTAATAGACCCAGGGCCTTCACAGATTTGGCTGGTCAGGAGTGGTGCATTGTGCACCAGCTGTAGCCATCCCCACTGACTCATTAACACCAGAGCTTTACTCCAAGCCAGGATCTTGCACTGCTAAGCAAAAGAGTGTGGTGCCTTCAGCAAAATATGGATAATACCCTTTTGCCTTTCTCTGCTCTTTTTTAACTTATTCTCATCCTGGAAGCGTGACCAGCATTGAACCACAGAGTAATTTTGAAAATGCCGTTGCACATGGCTTTTATGAAAAGTCAGAGCCGTGTGCTTGTGATGCACTAGCAGACATGGTAAAGCTGGGATTTTTGGCGAGATCATGCCTTATAGTTGGATATCAGGAAAAACGGACCTTTTTGAAAGATGCCCTGCATGTAGAGCATTTTATTCGTCAAACCAAAATGAAAGGTTTTCAAACTGAAATTTGCCCTGCATACTAATCTGCTTGTGTTGATACACTATATAGTTTGTGGACACCCCTTCCAATTATTGAGCTCTGCTGCTTCAGCAACACTCACTTGTAACACATTCATAATATAAAGCATCCATTTCTGGATTCTCCATAGACAAAGAGTGCAAGTAGAATGGGTTGTATTTGATACCCTAGTGATTCAATATGACACATTTATAGGTTCAGTTCATCAACTTTCTGCCCTGCTGTCCTTAAAGCAAGTCCATAGAGAATTGGTTTGCCAACTTTGATTGGGAGCTTGGCTGGCTTGCACAGAAACTTGACCTCAACTCCATCAGACACTTTAAAATGCACTGAAATGCCAAAAATGAGCCTAGATTTATTGTCTAACATCAGAAGCCAACCGAGCAGTCATATTTCCAAAATCTGGTAAGAAGCCATTTTAGAAGAGCTGTTGCAACAAAGAGTGGGGGGGCAAACTCAATACTAATATCCACCTTTTGCATGTAGATTTTTGGATGTCCACAAACTTTTGTTGATCCTGATATAACATGTCACAAAAACAGTTGATTTAAACATCACAGAGCCAATCTGCTGTGAGGAAATGCATGTCAGTATGTCTTAATATATTGCCAAGAATATCATCTGTCATTATAGTAGGCTATATATAATATTTCTGGTCTGAAATAACATTTTCTGTAGGATCCTCTTAAAACTGTCATGGACTTCATCTTGGACTCACCTGACCTAAAGCACATTGAGCATTTATGGGGACACTTGAAGACAGAGAAAGTCAAGCATTCAATAACAGCACAGGATGCTTTTTTCTAATATTGTAAAATCAAGTTGTGGAGTACATGCCAGCTCAAGCGCACACTGTCTTTACAGCAGAAGAAGGAACATGTCAAATATTGCTCTGAAATTTCATCAAAAGATTCAAACTTTTACTCAAACTATGCTGATGATGCGATTTGTAATTTGTAAATTGTGTTTCACTAGTGGTCTCAGACTTTTGGCCCCCACTGCATATATTAACCCTGTGATGCTGAACTTATGGAACACCCTGCAATAGGGTGACCAGACGTCCTGGTTTTCAGTCCCATATTTCAGTCCACGTCCCAGTGTTCGACTTATTTAATAAAATGTACATTTGTCCCATATGTCAAAGAAAATGACAAATGTATACTGTAATGAACATTAGAATCATCTTCCAAAACATTTGCATTTATTCAAAAGCAACACCAATTATTTCACAAACTGTACACGTCTAACCATAAAATAGTCAGTAACATTTGTTGATTTTGTAAATGATACAAGTACGCATATCCAAGTACAGACAGGTAAAAAGACATTATTAGGGCTGCTAATGTGTCTGTGCCATGTTGGGTGTTTAATGAAGAACGGCCCGAGAAAAGTTTCCTCATCCATGCCAATGCTATCATACTGTACACACAGCATCCTGTATTTCATTATAAAAATCTGGTGACTCTACCCTGCACTAAATGTATGGATATTCTTCATTGTTGGATATGTTCATACCTTTTGTCAACCAGTCTGTCTGTGTATTTCTATATTTTGTAAAATACAACATGTCTGCCTTGCATTTTAGTGGCCAATCCATGTCTGAAGATATCTTGTGACTTCATGTGTCTGCTCAACCCGACTGGAGCCAGTTGCGCCTGTCCTGAAGGAAAGACCCTGGTTAATGGCACCTGTGTTGACCCCAGTGTTTCAGGTTAGCCTTTGAGCTTCAGAGAAATGGCCATGTCATGAAGGTCCTTCCTTTGAACATGTCCTCATGAGAGCCAAGCACTGAGAAACCTCTTTTGTGAAATGGCTTTACTTCCTTAGAGCTTCTTTAAAATGCAATCCTTCTATGAGGATTTCTAGCTTTAAGCTTGGGAAGAAAAAAGCTGACCTGCCGCATTTTCATCCACAAATAATCCCACAGTACATGACTTTCTGACAGAAATGCTTTCTGTTGTGCTGAAGGAGAGCTGTGCCGACCTGCCTGTGAAAATGGAGGCCGCTGTGTGGCCAACGAGAAAGGGGAGTGGCGCTGTTATTGCTGGCCTGATTTCTCCGGAGAGCGCTGTGAAATCAACCACTGCACCGAGTACTGCTTAAATGGGGGCACATGTACAGGGTCTCCTCTAGGTAAGAAAAACATTCACCTCTATGTCGACTTACGGAGATTTTGCTTTGCCTTAATTAAAAAGCTTCTCCTTTGGGCTGTTAGGTCTGAATTCCAGTATTGCCTGTTCAGTTATACTTAAGCTCACATTGCAAATTACCTTGCACCAGGTTTTGGATGGGTCTTGACAGAAGTGGGTGGGCACAGTTTTCATAGTTCTCACGTAAGCAAAACAAAATAAAGTAGAAATAAAACAGTTTTTTTTTTGTTTTACCATTCTACAAAGCCAAAATGAAAATGGTAATTGCATGAGAACACTGATTAACTGAGGAGTTTTACTAACAACAGCAATTCTAATTATATCACATCAACACATAGGTCATCAGATTTATCAATTTATTGATGTGTAATCAAAAAGTAGCCTCGTTTTAATGTGTATAGCCAAATTTAAACAGAAAAAAAAATCAAGTTTTAAATGCCATAACCACAGCGAGCCATTTATGTTCATTTATTCACCTAAAGTATAAACCTAATTAAAATGTCACCAAAACACAATCTACAAGCAACACATTACAAAAGGTGATAGAATAGTTACGCTGCCGTTACACACCTGGTATGACCCCTTTGCACAATAAAGCCTAATACAGTACGTCATTTATTACAGACGTGGGTACACTGGCTTGTTCAGCTAAGAATGGCTACCAAGCTAACTGCAGCCTGTGTTCTGGAGCATTAATTTTCTGTTTTGCTTTCGGTGGGCTCTTATGAACTAACCTTTTTAGGACCCATGGAGACTTATTTGCACTAAGAATACAGTACTGTGGATGTAAAATTAAAGTAAAACAAGAGGAAAAAAAGGCAGAGATCTTCTCTGAGGGCTGTTGTTAACCTGAATCACTGTGTCCTGAATCATGAATCTTGACTCAAGTTTTTGTTACAGTTCGCCATATTTAAAAGAAAAGACGAACCGCAAAAACTGAAAAATAAGGGTTGGGACCCAAATGCAATTAGCTCCAGGTGGTATTAATTAACTGAAATAAACAAAAGAAATAAAACACAAATGAATAAATAACAAAGAAAAACTGAGCTTCTGTGGGAGAGAGCAACGAATCAACGAATCTCCTGACAGACACACACAGGCTCAGGACAGCACTACTGAGAGAGAGAGAGAGAGAGAGAGAGGACGACGGGGGTAGAATCCTAGCCCAAAGAAAGGGGGGCGCGATGTCGGGCGCTCGTGCACGACGCTGAGCAAGCCTGCGTGACGAGCGCAGGTACAGAACGGCACGTAGCGTCAGGCGACAAGAGGTGGAAGCAGCTGAGGGCAATGGCTGTTTAAAAACAAAACGCGCAAAAGCTTACCCTACGCTGAGACTACTTCCCTAAATGAATATTACCTCACGCCTCCCGACACTACGGGAACTAAACCCCTTAGCGGGCCCAGTCCATCCTCTTTCCCTCAGAAAATAATAAAACAAAACAAAGGCGCGGGGGCTCTGTAACAGAGCGTGAGACGGGTGAGGTCTCAGGACATGCAGCGAAATGGCTATAGCACTTTCAAGCCGTAGTGGCGATCGGAGGGCATGAGTGGCATGGCGGTTGTCAATGGTGCAACACCTGCTAAGACTGGCCAAGCTCTTAAATACCCAGAGTAACAGGTGTTGCGTGTTTTGCCGCAATCAGACAGCTTACAGACGTCATGTGAACTATTCACGCAGCTCAGCTCATACCAGTTTAAGCAAGTGCCCCAAGTATCCAGCAACGACGAGAGCAGAGAAAATATTTTCTAGTCAAAATGCATCGAGAACCGAAATTGACCAGTTCCGATGTGGTCGGTACCACTGGATAAGATGTCTGGATAAGATTTTAACCCCTTGAACAGGGCGTCCCGGAGGTGCAAGCGGCTAGTTCCGATCCTGACCTCGGAGTTTGTGGAGTTTGCATGTCTTCCCTGTGTCTGTCTGGGTTTACTCCAGTTCCCTCCCAGTTTCCAAAGACATAATGTATTAGGTTAATCGGGTGTTCTAAATTAGCGCAGTGCCAGTGTGACTGACTAGTATCAACATCAACATAACCTTCCCCCTGTAGTGAATAGCCATTGATGGTGATGCCAGGTTAAATAAACAAACAAACATACCACCCGAATTGTGACCCCGTTTAATCTTACTAGTCAAACACGTCAGAAAAAAAGGTTTGTAAGGAAAAACACCTTAAAAGGAAACAGGCTCAAAAGATGAAACCTCCTCTGAGCGAGATCACACTATAGACTGAAGTTTTCAAATGTACATGTCTAGCCTAATGTAAAGATAATGGAGCAGTAATTGTGTACGGGATGTTAAGAGTGAAAATAACAGGTTGAGTGATCTAGCTTAACATTGTTGGGGGAACTGAAGAACTTTTTTTGAACGCATGATTCACTGAGTGCCCTCTACAAATGACTTTGATTTATAATGAGATGTCTTTATCGCTATTGCCACCTGTTAAAACAATGCCGCTAATGACAAAATCAGCCAAGTGTTTTTCAGTTGTGCCTGAGCTAGTGTCATTTCATATCAGCAATCAGTCACATGGTACACGAAGCAAACACAAAAGTAATTATCCTTCCGTCTTTCAGACGTCAATATTAAACGCCTTGTTGTAATTTGCTTGTGTAATAGCTTGCTGCTTGGTGCGTTTGAAGAGTAATAAGTGAATGTTTACTCGAGTCAAGTACACAGGTGCTCTAAGTGCATGATTGTTCTGTAATAAGTAAAGCAGAACAGGTAATTGCCTGAGTAGCGACTGATAATGTACAGAGATATGCCTAATATTGTAACATTGTCAACATTTTTCTCAGCATAACCTAGCCAATACTGGTAATCTTTGTTTAGCTGTGAATCAGGACATTGATCACAATGGACGTTGACCAGATATTACCAAAGACACGTAGTCTTTTATGCTACTGTAATGTAAATATTAAGGGTATTTTCACAAGACAACTGTTTGCAGATAATACCCAAATGCATCAGACATCACAAATTAATGGAAATTCACAATAATTGCCAGCCAGATGAAGGAGAGTCAATGAGTGAATGTGAACCAGTTTATATAGTTAAACGTGAGAGAGAATATACAGGTAGTTGGGTTTGGCCTAAACAAAGGAGTACTACTTACAACAGGACAGGCACATACAAACACCATTTACAGCTTGTTACAAATAAGCAGCGGAAAGTCACACACACAAACCCAAGTAACTTGCACAAAAAGTCTCTAAACACACCAACCGAGTTAGAACAGTCACTGGTTAAAAGGTAAAAGACAGATTTTTATTTTAAGACCTGTGGGACTGTGGTAGCCTAGCGGGTAAGGTACTGGACTATGGACTATAAGGTCCAGGGTTCAAATCCCACCTCTGCCAAGCTGCCACTGTTGGGTCCTTGAGCAAGGCTTTTAACTCACAGTTGCTTGGATTGTAAGACTGTATCAATTGTAAGTCGCTCTGGATAAGGGCGTCTGCTAAATGCTGTAAACGTAAATGTAAGACCTCCTTCATTAAAGCATTACATTGATCAGATAGTCTTTAATTGCCGCATACAGTTTACAACAAACAGACATAAAAAGGAAAAGTTTCTGTGCTCAAAGCCTCAGGGGTGTTTGGCTTTTATCCTGGAGTACACAGCACAGCAGACACGTGGCCGGGGTTGCTGTTGCAAAGATGAGATGAAGCCCTCAGACAGAGGCAATAGTATCTTCATGTGGCACCTGTTCTGGTTGGAATTCACCACTTAAACCACTGTGCCACCTGAATGCCTCCCAGAGACTCGAGTGACTGTGAACCAATTTGCAATGCCCAATTCCAACCATAGAACTTGCTGCAGTCCCACCATACCTGGGCCACACCTGAGGGCAGTAACTCTCTCCCTCCTCCGGTTATCTGGGGATGAAGTGCCGCCAAGGACTTTCCTGCTTAGATTCAAGATCCTAGAGTGACTCGGACTACTTACTGCCGATGTGCATATTTTACATCTTATTTGAACTATCACTATAAGACTTATTAGTTTCGATAAATTAGTTTCATTCTTACATTTATCTTAGGGAGTTTTTCCTTTCCACTGTCTCCCTAGGCTTGCTCAATTTGGGATTGGACGTAGATCTTAGGAGATAATCTAAAATTCTAAAGATGCTTTGAGACAACGCTCCATTGTAAAAAAAAAAAAAAGTGCTATATAAATAAATCTGACTTGACTTGACCTCATTGTATCTGTATTCCATCTTTCCCATGGGCTGCATGGTGACTCGTTGGATAGCACAGTCGCCTCACTGCAAGAAGGTCCCAGGTTCGATCCCAGGTGGAGTGACCTGGGTCCATTCTGTGTGGTGTTTGCATGTCCTGTTTGCATGGGTTTACTCCGGGTACTCCGGTTTCCTCAAACAGTCCAAAGACATGCACTAAGTTAATTGATTACTTTAAACTGGAATGATTGAATGATCTTTGTGTGTGTGTGTGTGTGTATTAGAAAGCATTGTTAAATAAACCAAAACAAACCATATTTGCTGATGCCCCAATCAGCCTGATGCAGTTGCAGCAGCAGAGAGATGTTCCATATCCGCTCCACTCCCTCAGATGCCTGCCCAAGCCAGAGACACTGCCAAGACTTAGCACTACTGGGCTAAACCTTAAGAAGTTTTTTGAGGGACTAAAAATGTACTCAAAGTAAAAGCAAATGGTTAAAATAGAGATCACATTACATCAGATTATTCACAATTGACTAGTCTGGATGCTTGTGGGAAGACCCAAGAGTTGGACACGTTAAAGCCTGAAAGACCGGGTTCAAATCCCAAGTTGGGCTTTCAGTGTGAACATACTGACCCTGCATTTGACTAGTGCCCTGTTCAGGGCCTTCCACTGCCTGCACCCAGTGAATTCTGGGTTAGATCTCCCTCATGATTGTGAGCAGATAAACGTGGATAAGTCAGACACTTTTTTACAAATGCTATATCTATAGCTCAGGTTCTGCAGGGTCAGTCAGGACCAAACAAAAAACAAACTGACATTTGAAGCAGCCCTTTGGACAGATGCCAGCCATGTTACATGTTTAAGAGTTTAATGAGTAAAGCGAATTACAGCGTTACATTCTAAAACAGTTTTACGGATGGTTCTGTATTCCTTGGGCAAATGCTAATCATTTATGGATGACTCTCCTTACACTTCTAATAGAGAATTATGTCTTATTCTCCCACAGGAAAGCCGACGTGTCGCTGCCCCGTGGGTTTCACGGGCCCAAACTGCGAGCGGAGAGTGTGTGATAATTACTGCCTGAACGGAGGGACTTGTGATGTCAGCCAGGGCAACCAACCTGTGTGTCGCTGTTTAGCAGAGTACACGGGTGACCGCTGCCTTTACCGTGAGTCTGGGAGAGAGATTGTGTTAGCTATGCTGTGTTAATCCACTGCATCGCTTCGGGATGTTGTTTTCATTACAGTTAGGGTTTCTGATTAATATCAACACTGGAAAAATGGCTCATTAAAACAACCAACCTTTTAGCAGCCGAGTGCAGATGGCACTCACTACAGAAGAAAAACTCTGAAAGAAAGCATTGATCTTTAGAGGAGTCTATTATGTTTTAGCATCTAGTATTCAAAGCCAATCAGTTCTTCGTTTGGTTATAAGATTACAAGTCTTTTCTCTCTATTTTACTGCCAATGCCAGTACACAAAAACAAAGATTTGTCCAGCAAAGAAAGCATTCGATTGGCTTTGAGTTTTTTTTCCTAAATGCCACGCTGCCGACCTTGATGTGTTTGTGCTCTATTGATGAAACGTCCTCTGCTTCGTGGCTTTTGTTATGCTTCTTAGTTAAATTCATATAGCTTTCATTAATGCATTTCGCTGTAGCACACCCAGGGGTTGGTAGGCATTCTTTTATTATGAGATATTTGATGCAGATAATTAACTCTCATTAAAACTCTGTAGAAGTCAATTAAACCAGCATATAACAGACAGTAATTTCTCCCCGAATCCTAATTAGGCACTCACTGTTTTTTTTCCTCTATATTCTTCCCATGACAGATATCTGTCACCATTACTGTGTGAACTCCAAAGCCTGCACGCTGTCCAGCTCCGGCCATGTGGAGTGTGTATGTCCGGCTCGATATGAGGGGATCAAGTGCGACACAGACAAGTGCCTACGGTGCCATGGTGCACCGTGTATTATTGATGCAGAGACTGGAGATGTGGCTTGCAAGTACGTTTCATCAGTGAATGAGATCTTAGGCAGTCCTGAGAAGTATAAAAAGTGTTAAATGATTGAGATCGAATAGATATAAGCAGTACTGTTGTAGTCAAGACCGCTAGAGCTGAACCAAGACCAAGACTGGGAGATATGGAATCCAAGTCAAGACCAAGATTTTTAGTCTAGGCCGAGACCAGATTAATATTGTTTTCATCAAACAAGAATAAAAAGAAAGAAAACGAAAAAACATACATTACCAAATTATGCCTGATATATGTTGATAAATACTACATTTTGTCATAAATTCTGTAAAATATAACATTTTGTATAATGTAACAATTATATATAACCTAAAATTATTATTCATTATTATTATCTTATAGTATTAGCTTATAGTATTATACTATTAGCAAATGATGGTTCTGTTTCCCTTCTTCTCTCAAACTTAATCAGAAGTCGCCACATAAAGTCAACTAAAATATAGCAACAACATCCGTTCTGTCTATTGCTATTATTAAATGTGAAAACATATTATTAACAATTCCAGATTTAAAGTTCACAGGCAAAAAAACAAATTTGCAGTCTTAATGTCAGACTGTTCAAAAGAGTTCATTGATTGCGTACTGAATGAGAAGAGTAGTAACTTGATTTCCCTGTTAGCCAGAGTACAGATATTTTAGGCACATAGAGATAGGATTGATTTATTCTGTTTGAATGGATATGCTGATGCTTATAATTAATGTAGGACGCATTGGACTCGGCTGGTCTCGACAACAATTTCCATGTCCACCTTACCCCAAGACCAATACGAGACTGAGACTGCTTGTTTATGGTCTCAAGACCGAGACAGAACTCGATTACTACAACACTAATAAGCAGCATTTAATTCACTTAAAACTGAGCTTAGACGTTGAAGTTTAAGGGTCTTGGTCAAGAGGATAACAGTGGCAAAGTTGGGATCTGAAATCACATTGTTCTGACTAATAGTCCAGAGTTTAGTTCATAATTAACGTTACATTAGGCAGATGCATTGGACTTGGCTGGTCTCTACAACAATTTCTGAGTCCATCTTACCCCGAGACCAAGACAGGACTCGGTTACAAACTACCAAGCCATCAATAACTTATATTGATTTTAAGGAGCTAATAAGGATTTAGAGCTGCAGTTTTTTAAGATTCTCTTATACAGAATATCATTCATTCATTCACTTTCTGGTCCGCTTAATCCAGGACAGGTCACAGGAGAGCCAGTGCCTAGCCAGCAGCATAAGGCGCAAGGCAGGAACAGGGTGCCAATCTATGGTAGTCATACAGAATAACCTACTATTAAGCTGAGCAGTTCAAAGTTAAGGGCCTTGCATAAGACCTCAACAGTGGCAGATTTGCAAAGTCGGAATCTGAACTCCTTCTGAAGAACCTTTAGTAATTAACAACCACTATCCTGTCATATATTGATATAAAGGTGATCATTTAGATATAGTGGGGCAGAAAAGTATTTAGTCAGCCACTGATTGTGCAAGTTCTCCGACTTAGAAAGATGAGAGAGGTCTGTAATTTTCGTCATAGGTACACTTCAACTATGAGAGACAAAATGAGAAAGAAAATCCAGGAAATCACATTGTAGAATTTTTTAAGAATTTAATTGTAAATCATGGTGGAAAATAAGTATTTGGTCACCCACAAACAAGCAACATTTCTGGCTCTCACAGACGTGTAACTTCTTCTTTAAGAAGCTCTTCTGTCCTCCACTCGTTACCTGTATTAATGGCACCTGTTTGACCTCGTTATCTGTATAAAAGACACCTGTCCACAGCCTCAAACAGTCAGACTCCAAACTCAACCATGGCCAAGACCAAAGAGCTGTTGAAGGACACCAACAAGAAAATTGTAGACCTGCATCAGGCTGGGAAGAGTGAATCTACAACAGGCAAGCAGGTTGGTGTGAATAAATCAACTATGGGAGCAATTGTAAGTAAACGGAAGACCTACAAGAATATTGATAATCTCCCTCGATCTGGGGCTCCACGCAAGATCTCAATCCTGTGGGGTCAAAATGATCATGAGAAACGATGAGCAAAAATCCCAGAACTACACAGAGGGACCTGATGAATGACCTGCAGAGAGTTGGGACCAAAGTAACAAAGGCTACCATCAGTAACACCCTACGCCGAGAGGAACTCAGATCCTGAGTGCCAGGTGTGTCCTCCTGCTTAAGCCAGTACATGTCCAGGCCCGTCTGAAGTTTGGTCAGAGAGCATATGGATGATTCAGAAAGAGGATGGGAGAAATATCATTGTGGTCAGATGAAACCCAAAATAGAACTTTTTGGGAAAAACCTCACCTCGTCGTGTTTGGGATGCTGAGTTGCATCCCCAGAACACCATACCTACTGTGAAGCATGGGGGTGGAAACATCATGCTTTGAGGCTGTTTTTCTGCAGAGGGGACAGGACGACTGATCCATGTTCAGGGAAGAATGAACGGGGCCATGTATCATGAGATTTTAAGCCAAAACCTCCTTCCATCAGTGAGAGCATTGAAGATGGAACGTGACTGGATCTTCAAGCATGACAGTGATCCTAAACACACCACTGGACTGTGGAGGACTGTGGAGGGAGTTGAAAGTTCGTGTTGCCCCAAAACATCACTGCTCTAGAGGAGATCTGCATGGAGGAATGGGCCAAAATACCAGCTACAGTGTGTGCCAATCTGGTGAAGACTTTTGAAAATGTTTGACCTCTGTCATTGCCAACAAAGATTATGTTACAAAGTATTGAGTTGAACTTTCGTTATTGTCCAAATACTTATTTTCAACTATAATTTACAATTAAATTCTTTAAAAATCCTACAATGTGATTTCCTGGATTTTTTTTCTCATTTTGTCTCTCATAGCTGAAGTGTACCTATGATGAAAATTACAGACCTCTCTCATCTTTTTAAGTAGGAGAACTTGCACAATCAGTGGCTGACTAAATACTTTTTTGCCCCACTGTATTTACCTCATTTAGCAGATGTTCTAATTCAGGTCCAAATGAGCCATTCTGCCATTCCAAATGAGCTAGTAGCACTCTCAACCCTATGATTAGTAATCCAGAACCTTAAACACTGAGCCACTGCTGTAATATATTGATATACAGATTAATATCCACCACAATGGCCACATTATTTGAGACACCCATCCAGCAGTGTGTTGGATCTCCTATAGATTTCAGAACGCAGCAGTTTGTCATGCAATGGATTCCACTAGGTGTTAAAATCGTTCTGCAGGAGTATTGACCCAAGAGGATAAGATGGCTTGTCTCAGAGGCCGCAAATCAGATGGAGGTACTGACATGCTGTTCTACCTCGTTTCAGAGATGCTCTGTAAGATTAAGATCTGGCCACTGTGAAGGCCAGGAAGGCAAAGAAAACTCGCCATCATGTTTCTGTAACAAATCCACGACTATACGACACTTCTGGCATGATTCATTGTCATACTGAAAGTGTCCTGCTGCTATGAAGGGATGGTTGGCCACAGTGCTTAGGTAACCCCTACTGTCCAAACATCCTTCCACAGGTATCAGAAGACCCAGGGTGGGCCAAGAAAACATTTTCCACACAATTACTACAATGTCACCAGCCTGAGCTTTTGAGACCTGACAGGAAAGGTTCATCAATTCATGCTGCTTGCACCAAATTCTGACCCTACCATCAGCATGGTGTGGCAGAAATTTAGATTTGTCTGACCAGGCAATGTTTTTCCATTGCTCAGTCATAATTTTTTAGCTTTTCGACCCACTGAACTCTTACCTTTTATTTCCCTTAGACAGCGATGGCACTTGAACTGGTCGTCTGCTGTTTTTCCCCACTGTGCATTCAGACGTGTTCATTGGAGCACCAGTGTTGTGTTTGGCTGCAATTTGCTTGACTGTGAACAATTTTTGACATCCTAATCTGACCCTTTTCGTTGACAAGTTGTTTACATCCACAGGATTCCACTTTTGCTGGATGTTTTTCCGCTATCACACCAGTCCCAGTACACTCTTGGAACCGTTGAATGAGAAATCCCCACAAGACTGGCAGTTTTTGTAATACTTGCCCCGGCCAGTCTATCACCGATGACCATGCATCGTTTGAAGTCGCTCAGGTCACTCGATTTTCCCCATAGATTCACTCTGAAACTGAGCCACAGAAAACTTGCTCACTTGATTTTGTTCTGCACTCTGGGGTCACACGTCTAATTTCCATACAGAGAAACTCCAGTCCTAAAAGGACATATGTCTCCAATTAAGGGGCCACTCAGTGTAGACACACTGCATTATGCTCTTATCCAGAGAGACTTACAATTGGGTTGAGTAGTTGTAGGTTAAAGGGCTTTGCTTAAGAGCGGAATAACCAGAGTTGAACTAACAGCCTTCAAAAAAGTAGCCCAAACCCTTAGCAATAGCATTCAGCTGCATCATACAGTTGAGCTGAGCAGTGCTTGCTTAAAGACCCAGCTGGGATTTGAACACAAAACCTTGCAATGAGTAAACCTGTAGTGACTAATACAACTCCAAATCAAAAATAGTGAACTGGCCAGCTTATGTGTAAAAATCAGCGTATGAGCTGGTCTTTTTTTTTTTAAATAATCGCTTCTGCCATGAGAGTAGACAAAGAGCAGACATGGTGTTAAACGCCAATACAAACAAAAAAAATAAACAAATCAGAAAAAGTTGGAATAGTATGGAAAATTTAAAAAGCTAGGTGCTATAATAACAATAACTATAATAACAGCAATGCCAATAACAGTAATAATAATAGTAGTAATAACAGCATCCTACAGTGTCTCCAAAGAAGTGGCCACTCGGTGTAGATACACAGCATTATGCTCTTATCCAGAGAGACGTACAGTTGGGTCGAGCAGTTGTAGGTTAAAACTAGAGTTGAACTAACAGCCTTCAAAAAGTAGTCCAAAACCCTTAGCCACAGCATTCAGGAACATCATACCATTGAGCTGCGCAGTGCCTGCTTAAAGGCCCAGCAGTGAAAGGAAATATTAAGCCAGGGAAATGGAAAAAAAACTGAAATGATTTTTTACACATAAGCTGTTTTTTTTTTACATAATCGCTTCTGCATGGTGTAAAACACTGATGCAAACAAGTCAACAAACAAAAACATCAGAAAAGTTTGGAACAGTATGGAAATGAAGAACAACAACAGCCAGATAAAGCTAATCAGTAGAGTCAAGTGCAGTCAGTGGATACAAAAGCATGTATATGTAACCATGTACACCAATATACATATTATTGTTGTTATTGCTGATGATAGCAATAATAACAATAACAACAATGCCAATATCAGTAATAATAACACCATCCTACAGTGTTACTTTGACTTTTATTTCAATTCCAATCACCTGCTGACATCACCTGTTTGAAATCACAACATTTATTTTTTTACCTCATTACTAGCCCTAAATTCCCCATCCAAACTTTTTTGGAATGTGTTGCAGGCCTGAAATGCAGGAATGGATGTTTATTCACAAAAGAAATATAGTATATTGTGTTCATCGTGTCTGGAATGATTTTCATTTTTTCCATACTTCTCATACTGGCCCAACTTTTTCGAATTTAGGGATGTAATTTTGCTCAGTTCACATTAGGAATAGCACTGTTTCTGTTTCTGCTTTATATTTATGTGTTGTATTACATGTCAGTACTGAGTGTACTTGCAGACATTTAATCAAATCAGCCCATCTGCTTTCTTTGTGCACGTCTCTCACAGCTGCACCAGTGGTAGAATAGCGTCCAGCTGCCAGCTGTGTGATGGCTATTGCTACAACGGTGGCACATGTCATCTAGACCCTGACACCAACCTGCCCTTCTGCCAGTGAGTAATGACTGAATAACCTTCTTTTATTCGGGTACAGATCCCAGAAATTAGACATGCGAGACACGCAGCTTATCTATTCATCGGGAAACATCGCACAGATGTCTGAAAACACACTGATGCATTTTTGATCAGTGGAGACAGAATGGCTCAGCATGGGGTAGCATGAAGGCACCTAGTTTTATTTCCAACTTCCAGCAATTGGAAAACTCCCAGATTTGAAATCTGTTTGAATTTAGGGACTTTCAATAATGCATTCATTATGTGAACCAATATCCCTTCTTCTATAGTTTTTGACAGTCAGTTCGTAAATTGAGTGACATTAGTTCATTAGTCATCCTGTTAGAAAACATTAGAACATTTTACACTGACTTATAGTCACCTTTCTTGTCCGGTTCATCTGGTAATAATGACAAGAAATGTGACAGCGAGTCAAAGTCTCTCCCTTATCCGGCAGGAATTAAGTCACAGTCAGATCTTTTCAGGCAGCGAGCCGAACCATGTTTTTTTATATTCGAGCTGAAAAGCCTTGTCATTGGTGCCAAATACTATTTGTAACTTAAATGACATTTTCTTCTCTGTGCCTGATACAAATGAAATGATAAAATCAATTTCTATGCAAATAATCTCATTACGGTTTCCGTGGGGTTAAAACATCCTGATAAAGTCGATTATTCACTCCGCTCCCAGACACAGAAATCGTACGCATTGATGTGTCTTCCTGTCTGGAAAAAGTCATAATAGGTTATATTAAATGCTAGCAGAGAAAAATGAATTGCTAATGCTTATCAAAAAGTCATTTTTAAACCACAAAGTGAACATCTGCTCCTCCAAGGCAATTCCCTGTTCCTACCAAACTACCCATGCTAACGCAGTCAGTGAATCAAGTGTGTAAAGGAATGAATCTTCACTTTTTTCTTCAACTTGTTCAGTGCTTTTTTTCTTATATTTTGTGCTAAACCTATCAAATTTGCTCTATTAACATATACAGGTATGCACTGTTTAACAACTGCATTACGTTTTCTGAAACAGATCATTGACCGAAATGGATGTTGACCATACAGTGGTGCTTGAAAGTTTGTGAAACCTTTAGAATGTTCTATATTTCTTCATAAATATGACCTAAAACATCATCAGATTTTCACACAAGTTCTAAAAGTAGATCAAAAGAACCCAGTTAAGCAAAAGAGACAAAATATTATACTTATTTATTGAGGAAAATGATCCAATAATTCATTTTAGTGAGTGGCAAAAGAATGTGAACCCCTAGGATTAGCAGGTAATTTGAAGGTGAAATTAGAATCAGGTGTTTTCAATCAATGGGATGACAATCAGGTGTGAGTGGGCACCCTGTTTTATTTAAAGAACAGGGATCTATCAAAGTCTGCTCTTCACAACACATGTTTGTGGAAGTATATCATGGCACGAACAAAGGAGATTTCTGAGGAGCTCAGAAAAAGAGTGGTTGATGCTCATCAGACTGGAAAAGGTTACAAAACCATCTCTAAAGAGTTTGGACTCCACCAATCCACAGTCAGACAGATTGTGTACAAATAAAGGAAATTCAAGACCATTGTTACCCTCCCCAGGAGTGGTCGACCAACAAAGATCACTCCAAGAGCAAGGGGTGGAATAGTTGGTGAGGTCACAAAGGACCACAGGGTAACTTCTAAGTAACTGAAGGCCTCTCTCACATTGGCTCATGTTAATACCTACTATAATTAACACTGCACTTTGTAATTCCATTTTTGTGAAGGATGTTGTTATGTGTCTCCAAAAAGAACATTGCTGCTCTTCTGCAGCTTGCTAAAGATCCCTTGGACAAGCCAGAAGGCTATTGGAAGAATGTTTTGTGGACGGATGAGACAAAAATAGAACTTTTTGGTTTAAAAGAAAAGAGGAAAGCTTTATGTTTGGAGAAAGGAAAACACTGCATTCCAGCATAAGAACCTTATCCCATCTGTGAAACATGGTGGTGGAGGAGAACAACAACCGCAGTCTAAGCGTAAACCAGTGGTGATTCCATATGTGGCAGGAACATCTGAACAATTGAGACGCATATTTGCCAAACACCTCAGTGGCTTTCAAACCCCAAAACACGCTACGCTAGAAACTGGTCCACCCCAAGGATCGGGTCCTCCAGCACAAACAGAGTAATGTAGTGTACGCTGTTAAGTGCCGGGAGGATTGTCAGGAATTGTACATCGGGGAAACCAAACAGTCACTGGCGAAACGGATGGCACAACGTAGAAGAGCTACCTCATCAGGTCAGGACTCTGCGGTTTACATCCACCTACAGGCCAGTGGACACTCTTTCAAGGATGAAGACGTGCAGATCCTTGTTAGGGAGGAACAATGGTTTGAACGCGGAGTAAAAGAAGCCATTTTTGTAAAAAGAGACCGTCCATCCCTGAACCGAGGAGGGGGCCTCAGAGTACACCTCTCACCATCTTACAACGGAGCCATCGCAGCCCTTCCCCAATCCTGTGTGAATGGCACACGTGGCCATTGTCGTTAATGGCTATGGCAATCTGCATATTAAACTGATCACCGGTCCCACTGTTATGTAATGGTGCTGGTACCAGTCGTTATGCAAAGGTGCTGTATATAAGATTGGGGAAGTTTTCCAACTAGCTGAGACTGAAGATGTCACTTAGATGAGTGACGAAACGTTTCTCAGACAAAAAACTTTGCCCGGATGAACAGATTCAACTTCTGGGATGGTGGTGGTAGTATCATGGTTTGGGTCTGTTTTGCTGCATCAGGACGGCTTGCCATCATTGATGGAACAATGAATTCTGAATTATATCAGAGAATTCTCCAGGAAAATGCCAGGGCATCTGTCCATGAACTGAATCTCAAGAATCTCAAGGTGGGTCATGCAATGACCCTAAGCACACAAGCTGTTTTACACCAGATACTGAAAGCAAAGGTTCACATACTTTTGCCACTCACTAATATGTAATATTGGATCATTTTTCTCAATAAATAAATGACCAAGTATAATATTTTTGTCTCATTTGTTTAACTGGGTTCTCTTTATCTACTTTTATGACTTGTATGAAAATCTGATTATGTTTTGGGTCATATTTATGCAGAAATATAGAAAATTCTAAAGGGTTCACAAACTTTCAAACACCACTGTACACCAAAACAAATCCCTAAATACACTCTCTAAAACTGAGCTAACAAGCAAGTGACCACACGACTGGTAAGGTAGGTACTCCTGCTTCTGCTCGTGAATCTGCACTGTTGATTGGCTGTTTACAGACGCATTGTCTGAAGTTAAAAGACAGATTTTTATTTTCTATTATAATTCATTAGGATTGTTAAGGTCTCCATCGTTAAAGTGAATGTTGTTTGATTGGATGGTACCTAAACGGTGCATACCTGTTCTACTTAGTCTGAGTTGTGATAAACCCTGTTGTAGAGTTTTTGGGAGTAAATACTTGAGTTACTTGGTTTGCTATACAGTTTGTGGTTTTCAAGTAGTCATTACATTTAACATGGCAATTGGATGGCTTGGAGGACTCAGCTGCCATGGTGACCCTGGTTTGAGTTTTAGCAGTGCTGTCCGGGTGGCTCAGCTGTCACGTAAAGGCATGATTGGCTTACGCCTGCGCCCTCTCTGGTATAGGTACCAGACCCTCCCATGACTCTGACCATGATAGACGGGGGATAATAATTGAAAGAATAAAAAAGTTGTTGACCAAACTTAGTAAGCTATGTTAGATTTAGCCATAGAACATTGTGGTAAAACAAAATCTGAAGTACTGAGGCTTTTTTTTTATTCACACATGCACTTTTACCTAAAAGTTAGCTTGGCATTATGGCGCAAGCGGTTACAGTGGTTCTTGCAGAGGTCCCCGATTTGATCTTGACCTCGGTCTCTGTCTGTGTAGACCATTGACTTTTGTTCCACATTCCAAAGACATGCTTTAGGTTAACTGGTAACTCTAAATTGCGCCAATGAGAGTGAGTCTGACTAGTAGCAATATAAGCCTGATCCTGCTGTGCATAGCCACTGATGCTGAAGCAACCCTAAGTAACAAATACATTTTTCAATCATTCTATTTCTTAACTGCTGATCAAGGTTGTGGGAAAGCCGGCGGAATAAGGCACAAGGCTGGAACCCTAGACAGAGTGCCATTCCTTTGTAGGGCACATGCACTCACACACTCTTACACACACTCACACCGTAGGGGCATTTTAGAGACTCCAGTTAGCCTAACACACATGTCTTTGGATTGTGGGAGGAAACCGGAGTACCCAAAGTAAACCAACATGAATACAGAGAGGACCCGGACCACCCCACCTGGGATCCAACCCTGTACCTTCTTGGTCTGGGGCAACCATCCTAATAGTAACTTACATTCTGATTTTGTTTACTGGTCCATAAGGTAATGATTGTTTAACTTATAGTGTTGCGCTTAATGCTAGAAGGAACACTGTGAGAGCAGAGAATATTTCACTCCTTTTATTGAAGCATTTACACAGATGTTCCACACCATTGTGACCACTTAAAAATCGCATAACGCATATATTGCACAGTAATTATTACACAGCAGTCAGTCTGCTTTTGTAGTCAGAGATATGGGAAAGTATTAGACCTAAGTAACTTTGAGAAAAAACAAAGTTATGACCAGATGACTAGGATGGAGAATTTCCAAAAAGGCAGAACTTGCCAGCAGTGGTGTGTACCTACTAACAGTGGTCCAAGGAGTGACAAACCTCCTCGAAGAACAAGGTCAATTGACAGAAGGGAAACTGTGGCACAAGTCACAGAAATTTTTAATGCTGTTTACAGAAGAGATGTCCCACCACAGGGTGCATTGCACTGTACTGAGTATAGGGCTGTATAGTCTGGATAATCCCTGTCCATCCTAACTACAATAAGCAGACAGGCATTGGAGCTGGAGTTTGGAGCAATTGGCAAAGGTCACTTGGTCCGATGAGTCCCATATTTTTTATTTTTGTTTTAATCTCACTTAGACGACCAGGCGCGTGCACACAAACCTTTTACTTGGGGAAGTGATTGCACCAGGACTACACTGTGGGAAGAAGCCAAGCTAGTGGAGGAAGCAGTGATCTGCTGGGAATTTACGTGGGACTGGTCATTTATGTGGATGCCCATTCAACATGTGCCACTGGCCTAAACGTTTTTGGGAACCAGGTGTTTCACACTGTACAGCAAGAACATGTTGTATAATAGGGAACTAATTCCACACATGAACGGGGTTAATAAAAGTGTAGAACGAGATAAATTAATAGGGTGAACAGGGTAGAGAGCTAAAACCCCACCCAATATGCACCTGTTTAAAAATTTCATTCCACCAAATCCATGGATTGTAATATACAGTCATACCTCAGCACTATAAAACTTCACAACTCGTCGAATTTGGTTCTCGACGCATTTTGATGAGATCAAATTGTTGTTTGTTCAGCACACGGCGCACTCATTAGTGCCACTCGTATGCTCTTTCCAGGCAAAGCAGTAGCTCTCGCTCAGAGCAGATCACCGATAAATCCCTGTAATTTCTCTAGCTCTCTCTCTTTTTTTAAACATCATATCACCCCAACACTATTACAGTTACACTGGCTCCCTGTCATTCAGTATAAAGTTCTACTGTTAACATACAAATCACTTGTCTAGACAATTTAGCTGAGCTCTTGCACCCCTACAGCCCTGCTCGAACACTGAGGTCCTCTAATACTGGTTGCCTTTATGTACCTAAATTTAGAGTGTCCGCTGTTGGGGGCAGATCTTTCAGTGTCATACTTTTGTTTGACGGAAGCCAAAAATGCATTGAACTTACGAACAGCACGGAAGATCAGCCAGATGAAACAGACACTCAACGAGTGAATGTGAACCAGCTTATATAGTCACAGGTGAGAGAGGATATTCAGGCAGTGGGGGGCACATAAACAGGCACATAAACTCAATCTCTTTTGTAACTGTTCCTCACTTTCCTCCTTTAAAACTCAGCTTAAAACCCTCCTCACAGTATTTTTTTTGTTCTGCTTTCCAATTAATGTTATTTGTCCCTCGCTGTAAATCTTCAAATTAAGTGAAGTGACCTTGCGTATTTTTATTATTATTTATTTATATATATATATATATATATATATATATATATATATATATATATATATATATATATATATATATATATAATGCAATAAATTACCATGGTAAGAAGGTTAGTGATAACAGCCACCAAAAAGGAAAGCTGTGAGAACCACAATAGCACTTAAAAAGAGATGGTAGCCGAATATGAGAGTGGTGTGGGGTAAGTGTATTTTAAATTTAGATTTTATTTCATCTAATTGTTGTTGTTTAGGTTTGTTTGTATATATAGTTTTATCTATATTATATTATTATATTATATTTAAGTATGCAATTCAACTTTATTAATGCACATAACGCCTTACAATATGGATTCTCTGAGGTCCTGAAACGTATTCATGAAATTTACATTATTACCTATGGGAAAAATGATCTCGGTCCTGTCGTTTTCGCCACTTGACGTGTTTTCTGGAACTACCTCACAATGAGTACTGAGGTACCACTGTACGTCAGTGTTTGTAATGGCTCTGTGTGTGTGCATCTTAGTAAAAAGAGAATTTCAGGACAAAGGTACTCAGGTCTATGACTCAGGTTTTGAGCATGAAAGGATTTTTCTGAGACATGTACTTGACAAAAGCTCAAATCTCAATGGCAAATTGGCAAATCTTTCTTTTTTTTTTTTGGTGGGTATGGGATTCTGCCAGAGGTGTCTGACTCACAGCTTTCTGATTTTCCTCACACCACTACAGCTGCACAGCTGGTTTCAAGAACCAGCGATGTGACGAGCTGGCCAACCCCTGTGATTACTACTGTCAGAATGATGGGATATGCACAATAACATCCCTTAACAAACCCCGCTGCAAGTAGGTCCCCTATCAGCACCTTCTCCACCACCTCTCCACCCTCATCTCCAGCCCACTTCATCCTCCTGCACTGGCTGTCCCTCATATACTCTCTCAGGCCCATAGTCCCCATGCCCATACCATTCTGGAGCAGGCAATCTACATAATCCCTGCACACAATCATACAGCTCTGCTATCAGTTGGTGAAGCTCAGCTGTCACTGGGTAACAATGTGAAACTGTCATCATGGTGTGTCATATTCAGCTCTGCAATAACACTGAATTTCATATTACAGAAGTACAGTGCTGAAAATAACCATGTTTAAATTGTAGTTGCATGGCGGAAGAGTCAGATAATTGTGTGGGTGAGCACATCACTTATGTCAGCCTGCCCCTAAGATGCATCGATATATACAATACAGGTATGCGCCGTTTAACGATCGCATTACGTTCTGTGAAACAGGATATTGACTGAAATGGATATGGACCAGACATTACCACAGTTACATAGTCTTTTTATGCTACTGGAATGAAAATGTAATATAGGATATTTTCACAAGAAATTTTGTGCAAACGATACATTAATGCATCAGAGATACAGCTGAAAACACGAGTAGAACGCTACGATATACACAGCATCCATAAGGAAATTCACAATAATGATAGAAAATCCAGTAATGTATGGTTACCACCCTGTTTAGGGGAAAGCTGTAACACTTATTGTACAGAGGACTGTACGATGGACCTGATACTTTGGTTTCATGGAAGCCAAAAATGCATTGACAGACAGTACTACAGACAGCACAGATGAAACAGAGACTCAACAAGTGAATATGAACCAGTTTATACAGTTATAAGTTAGAGAGAGTACAGATAGTGGGGGATAAACAAAGGAGTACTACTTACAATAGGACAGGCAAATAGGACACTTACGAATGCCATTTACAGCTTGTTAGAAATAAGTACCGGAAAATCAAGAGTAACGTACACAAAAAGTGTCTAAACACATCAACCAATTAGAACAGTCTCTAGTCCAAACATGAGCGGTAAGGTAGTGACACACACGAATGATTGGACTTCCACTCTTTCACTCCCATCTCTGCTCATGGATCTGTAGCTTGGATTGGGTGTTGAGGTGACTGGTTGTTAACATTTTTTAATTCCCATTAGAATTTTATATATTTTTTAAGACCTCAGATGTTGATCAGATGGATGGTAAACTGTGCATACCTGTATACATAATCATATATATATATATATATATATATAAATAAATTCAGTGCACTGTTCCTGATGTGCTTGTAATGGAAAATGTCTAGTTATATCCTGAATGTATGTATAATCTGTACTATCAATAATATAATCATCATATTTGTTTTTTTTTTACATTTACAAATTTAAACCCTTCAATAGTATGGTTTCCTATCTCCAGTCCATCACAGGGCTGGGTAGGAGATCTTATTTCATTAATCGGGGGAGCTGACTTCTAGAGGTCCCTCTAGAATGAACAATGCAATATATTTTTTTTAGGATTTTGCATAAATTATTTTTATTTTTTTTATAGTACAACATGATCAATATTGCTTGTTAAATCTCTTAATTGCTTCAAATGCCCTACATTTACAGCATTTACATTTACAGCATTTAGCAGACGCCCTTATCCAGAGCGACTTACAATTGTTACAATTTTACAATCCAAGCAATTGTGGGTTAAGGGTCTTGCTCAAGGACCCAACAGTGGCAGCTTGGCAGAGGCAGGATTTGAACCCTGGACCTTCTGGTCCAGAGTCCATTACCTTAACCACTAGGCTACCACAGTCCCCTAGTTGCAAGAAATGTGATTTTTCTTTCTTCAAAACTAATATAAAGACGTTTTTTTGAGAACATGCAAGTTGAGATGTGTGCAAGATGGAAAACAATATAGTATGGACCAAAAGTCTGAGAGCACTAGTGAAAATGCTTGTTTGGACCTTTGTGGTGAAGGATTAGTACAGCAGATTGATAATGACCCAAGACAGATCTCAAAACTTTGCAGCAACTACTTGGTGAGGATAAAGGAGTGCCGACTACCATGGACTTTCTTAACTTGAAGACAGCCTAGCGGGTAAGGTACTGGACTCTGGACCAGAAGGTCAAGGGTTCAAATCCCACCTCTGCCAAGCTGTTGGGTCCTTGAGCAAGACCCTTAACCAACAATTGCTTGGATTGTAAGAATGTACCAAATGTAATTCGCTCTGGATAAGGGTGTCTGCTAAATGCTGTAATTGTAAAATTGTAAACATAGAGCATCAAGCTGTCATTACAGCAAAAGGGGAACATGCCAAAATACTAATCCATTTTGAAATTTAGCATTTTTTTCAAATATTATATTTACATCATTCAAATTGTTATACTGTTTATATGAATTTTAAATAAAAATCATTGTATTAAATTAGAGAAAAATGCTAAATAGAAGTAGTTTTACTAATGGTCTCAGACTTTAGCCTGGCTGTAGGTAAATTATGGCTACATTTTTAGCTATACAAATCATTAATTCAACATTTTCCACAGAAATTAGCCACGTCACTTGGAATAATGCCATTTTTTGTGACAAAGACAAAAAAATGTTTTTAACTATTAATATGACTTGAATGAAAATCAGTCCGTATTTTGATGAGTAATTAATGCAGAAAGCCAGGGTTCACAAATGTTTTTATTTGTACTATTTTTGATGTCACCATTCGCACAATCCTGAATCATCGCTCATCTGCTTAGTCACATACATGCACCTGCCACCCATTCAGGTCTTCATCTGAAAGCAGGAGTCATCCTGGATTTATCCTGGGCCTGCGTCATTGACCTTACTGTCTTGGTTCAAACTTTGGAGAAATGCTTAAAATGCATATTCGACAGCTAATCTTTCCTGTTTGGATGATTTTAATCAGGTGTTCCGCCAATTGGTCTGGGACGCAGTGCGAGCGGCCCGCCCCGAGGAGCAGCCGCTCCGACAGCACTCCAGGAGGTGAGAGAGAGCACGAACACGGCTTCCTCCTTCATTATTGCACACTCACGGCTCTGATTAAAATCTGGCCCTGCTGCTCATCATCTGCTTGCTTTCAGGGAGCATGTAATTAAAGCATTGGAACATGCATAGATATGATTTATGATGTAAAGGATTTAGCGTAATCTCCAGGGCAGGGAAGGCTGCCTAGATTTAATAGTTGAAATATATGATGAATATATTTAAACTATTTAAATCTATTATTTATTTGTATTGTGTACATCCATTACATGGCAGTATTATTACACATCTGAATGCCTTCAAAACGAGTTAGATAAGAAACTTGTATCATTAATGTGTTAAGTATATTTTTGAAATTTACCATATATAATGATACAGTATAATGACCATATATTACATATTGTTTACTACTGGACACACACATTTCAAACTTTGCTTCATCTCTCCATAATACTCATTTATCTTCAATCCAGTCTTTGTGAGCTTTAGCATATATTGGCTTTCTCATCCTGTTCCCGTTCCGAAAAAGTGGTTTCTTGGCTGCCACCCTTATAAGACGACCATTCCTGATCAAGCTTCTTCAGACTGTAGAACGGTCAACTTGGCATCCCGATGAAGTTGCCAGATGCTGCTTCCTTTTTTTCCCTTATTTTATTCCATTTTTAATACTGCATACAAATGTCCCTTATTTTCTCTTTATATTCTAATAAAGAGACATTGTAATAATTATACATGGTCATTATAGCATTGCTAAAACAATAATATATCTAATCTAATGGTGGCTTAAGACTTTTGCACAGTACTGTATATTATCACTATATATTGTTATATGCAACCTTTACCCAGCAGGCTGGTGATGACTGCGGTTTTTAATTTCCTGTGTTTTTCCTGTCCTCATCCACCACAGGAAGCATAGCCATCATTGTGCCACTGGTCCTGCTGGTCATTTTGATTACAACAGTGGTGGCTGGAGTCTGCCTCTGCAGAAGACAACAGAGGTACTACAGAAACAGTGTGCAGTTCTGTAGGTTAGATAGACTGTATGCTAGGGAACATCCGCAAGGGTTAACACATGCACATGTGCGATATGTTGGAAAACGTGTGTGTGTGTGTGTGTGTGTGTGTGTGTGTGGAGGATCAACAATAAGCCCTTTATCCAGAGATGCTTGTTAGAGGTCATAGCAGAGTGAAGGCAGCCAGATCTATACTCTGTAGTCTGAATAAACAGCAGAAGATCCCAACCATACATTATAACAGGGACAAGAATACAAAGCATGGCAAGGATAATACAGTCATACCTGGCTATACAAAGTCCCTTTATTCAATTTCGCAGTACAAAATATGACATTTTAAAAATACCCATAACTGCTATTTGAAGCAATAGAATAAATGCCGATCTGATTGACACAAGCTGTATATAATTACATAAATATACATACATGTTTGTCTTACTATACTTGTGAGGACTTTCCATTGACATGAATGCCAATGAAGGTCTACTGCACCTAGTTAATGCTATACCTACCTACCTCTAATCTTAACCTCAGGAACCTAAAGCAAATCTTTTGGCTTGTTTGGTTTTTCAAATAAAAGTTGCCATTTTTGTAGAGAGAGAGAGAGAGATCGAGGTCAGGTTCTTTTCACGTCGAGGTCAGGTGGTGCAGTTATGGGGCCATGCGTTGTACTGACATCCCATCCAGGGAGTATTTTCCCCTGTGGCCAAATGAATTTCAGGATATGCACCAGATCCCCCTTGCAACTCTGACCAGGATAAGCAGGTCATCATGGAATTTTTTTTTTATATTTCTTTCTGTCCCTTGCCATGTCATTTGTTAGGCATTGTGTTCTACTGTTCAGGGTAGAGTTTTGATTAGTTGTTGTATTCACACACACACACACAGACACACGTCCATATGTTTGTCTTGCTATTCTTGTGAGGACTTTCCACTGACATGAATGACTGCTGCAGGTAACTAATGCTGCACCTATATGTTCCCCTAACCTTAACCTCAGTAACCTAAAGCAAATCTTTTGGCTCATTTATTCATTCATTCATTGTCTTATCCATATATCCTAGTCGGGGTCGCAGGAGAGCCGATGGCTAGCCACTGACACAGGGTGAAAAGGCATGAACAACTCATTTGGCTCATTTAGTTAGTGTGGTTGCCTATATAGGCAACCACACTATTGTTATCCGAAAGTCTTATTTTTCTTCTTTCTTATTATTATTATTATTATTATTATTATTATTATTATTATTATTATTAATCCACGTTTTTGTCCGGATTTC